>CANIUD010000867.1:0-147500 GCA_947470075.1 Closterium sp. Yama58-4 | reverse complement strand
GCTGTGCAGGCTGTGCCCTCGGGATTGCATCCCCTCTTGAGAACCCAGCTCGCCTCTGCACACGACGCCCTCGTGCATGCTCTCTCCAACCAGCCTCACATGCTCACACGCCCTGCCCCTGCCGCCTCCCAGGAGGCTGGTGCTCGCATGTTGTTACGGCCCGACCGTACCCAGTTTGCCCAAATACGTTCTCATGCTTGGCCTCCAGGTGCTCCTTCAGGTGTTCCTCCAGATGCTCCTCCAGGTGTTCCTCCAGGTGCCCCTTCAGATGCTCTGTATGGTGCTCTGTTAGGTGCTCTGTCAGGTGCTCCTTCAGGTGTGTCTTCAGGTCTTCCTTCAATTTCTCCATCAGGTGCTCCATCAGATGCTCCTCCAAGTGCTCCTTCAATCTCTCCTTCGGGTGACCGTTCAGGTACCGCCCCACTCGCCCACTCGGCCCCCCTCTCACGTGCAGCGTCAGGTGCTTTTTCAGGTGAATTCCCAGGATCTGCAGCTTCATTGCACCGGCTTTCCGAGGGCAGAGCCAGAACCCCTATCACCCGCTGTGAGAGGAAAACACATTCCGATCCGCAAGAGGCGCCTGGAGGGGGGTTAGCAGGAGAAGTGAAGCAAGAGTGGAGAGGGGACGGCAGAGACGTCAGAGAGGGAGAGGGCCATGTGGCACGGCGAATTAGAACCCACCCGTCGCACTCTGGTCCCCAAGAGGCACCTGGAGGGGGGGTAGCAGGAGTGAAGCAAGAGCGGAGGGGGGATGGCAGAGAGGGAGAGGGCCCTGTGGCACGGCAAATAAGAACCCACCCGGGAGACAGTGCCTCGGATTGTCGCGTAGACCGTCCAGCAGAGCAAGGGCTAGGAACAGTTGCTTCAGACCCTGTGGTTCTGCCTTTGAGAGAAGGAGGGCGGCTGATGCACCCGCAGGTGGAACAGAGCAGAGAAATGGAGCAGGCCAGAGGGCGTGTCTACAGAGGTGCAACCTCAGGTGGTAATTCTAGACAATCGTTGCCACCTGACGTCTCAAACCGTAGTCCTTCAAGTGACAACAACTTAGTTGGTGGAATTCACACAGCAGACAACAGCCTCTTCTGTAGCGGTTCAGGTGAAAAGAGCATGCGAGATGGAGAGAGCATAGCAGGTGAAACGAGCAGAGCAGGAGATTATTCTAGAGGCGAGCAGCAAAGTGTGGATCGTGTGCTATACTGTGGTCACACCGTCTCGGAGTTCTGTGCTGGCAGGGATGCTGTGACGGGTGCGGTCAGGGATGCGTGCGCAGATTGTTCTAGAATGCAGCAGCAGCAGCAGCAGCAGCAGCAGCAGCAGCAGCAGCAGCAGCAGCAGCAGCAGCAGCAGCAGCAGCAGCAGCAGCAGCAGCAGCAGCAGCAGCAGCAGCAGCATGCGGACGTCGCTTCGGGTGGGATAGTGGACAGGTCAGCTCCCCACCTTCGCCTGTGTGAGTGGGACAGCAATCACGTTGATCCTGCTCGTGCTGCTGCCAGTGGTAGTGCTGGTTCTGCTGCTGCTTCTCCTGCTCCTGCTCCTACTCCTGTTCCTGCTGTTGGTGCTGCTGCTGCGGGTGGTGTTGGTGATGCTGGTGCTGCTGGTGCTGCTGGTG
Organism: Closterium sp. Yama58-4; assembly: GCA_947470075.1. NCBI lineage: Eukaryota > Viridiplantae > Streptophyta > Zygnematophyceae > Desmidiales > Closteriaceae > Closterium > Closterium sp. Yama58-4. The sequence goes on along the minus strand of CANIUD010000867.1, from coordinate 145,891 downwards.
CTGGTGCTGCTGGTGCTGGTGGTGCTAATGGTGCTGCTGGTGCTGCTGAAGGGAAGACCTGGCAAACAGTAGAAGGTGCTGACGTGGCAGGTAGCGTGCCACGTGGCGTTCATGCAGGAGGGGCAAGCGGAGGAGGCGGAGAGGGGAGATTAGCATCGGGCATCAAGGTCGAGCCTGATTCGGCTCTTCCCCTCACTTCCCCCCTTGCCAGCATCGTACATGCTGCAGCAACAAGAGGCGGAGGAGGAGAAAGGGGAGGAGGAGGAGGGGGAGGAGGAGGAGGAGGAGGAGGAGGAGGAGGAGGAGGAGGAGGAGGAGGAGGAGGAGGAGGAGGAGGAAGAGGAGGAGGAAGGAGGAGGAGGAGGAGGAGGAGGAGGAGGAGGAGGAGGAGGAGGAGGAGGAGGAGGAGGAGGAGGAGGAGGAGGAGGAGGGGGAGGGGGAGGGGGAGGGGGAGGGGGAGGGGGAGGGGGAGGGGGAGGAGGAGGAGGAGAAGGAGAAGGAGGAGGGGTGGCAGAAGGAGCAGCAGCAACAGCTCCTCAACCGGCATCAGCAGCAGCAGCAACAGCTCCTCAACCGGCATCAGCAGCAGCAGCAACAGCTCCTCAACCGGCATCAGCAGCAGCAGCAACAGCTCCTCAACCGGCATCAGCAGCAGCAGCAACAGCTCCTCAACCGGCATCAGCAGCAGCACCAACAGCTCCTCAACCGGCATCAGCAGCAGCAGCAACAGCTCCTCAACCGGCATCAGCAGCAGCAGCAACAGCTCCTCAACCGGCATCAGCAGCAGCAGCAACAGCTCCTCAACCGGCATCAGCAGCAGCAGCAACAGCTCCTCAACCGGCATCAGCAGCAGCAGGAGCAATGCAGCAACCCCAAGAGGCAGAAACGTTTCCCGATGCGTCAAGACCATCCGCAAGAATAAGAGGCAGCGTGGGAATGCAAGGCAGCGTGGCGGGGATGCAAGGCAGTGCGGAAGTGAGGGGCAGTGCGAGGATGAGAGCGAGTGCAGCAGCGCACGGCATGCCGTGGCAGCGCCTTCATTCATGCTTCTCCACCTCCTCCCCTCTGCACACCCTCCTCCCACTACAGCCTCCCACGCCCCACCCTCTTATTCCCCACCCTCTTGCTCTGCAACCTCCCGGGTCCCAGCCCCTCGTTCCCCACCTTCCTTCAACCCACCCTGTCGCTGTTGATCCTGTCTCCATGTCCCAAGCCAATCACCCTCCTTCCAACCATCCTATCGCTGCCCACCCACTCGTCGCCCACTCCAACCACCCTCCCACCAGCAATTCTCCTGCAAGCCATCCGCCCTCCAACCACCCTCCCACCAACCACCCGCTTTCCAACCACCCGCCCACAAACCACCCTCCCACCAACCACCCGCCCACAAACCACCCTCCCACCAACCACCCGCCCACAAACCACCCTCCCACAAACCACTCTGCTTCTCTCATGAAATCGTCCGACTCCCCCGCTGCGGTGCCCCCTTCCCTGCCCGCCTCTCTCTCCGCTTCTGCCATCATTGCTGCAGCTGCTGCTGCTGTCACCGCTTCTGCTGCTACTGGTGTCTCTCCTCCCTCAGCCCCCAACCTCCCCCTCCCTCCTCCTCCCCACTCTCGCCTCCCTCCTCCTCCCCCTCCTCCCCTCCCTGTTGAGTACCATGCTCTCTCCTCCCCTCTCCCTCGTTCCACTTCCCCTCTCCTTCCTCCGCCCTCTCTCTCTAGGACCCACACAGCTCCAAATCACACAGCACCGAATCACACTGCACCGAATCACACAGCACTGAATCACACAGCACCGAATCACACAGCACTGAATCACACAGCACCGAATCACACAGCCCCAAATCACACAGCACCGAATCACACAGCACCGAATCACACAGCACCGAATCACACAGCACCGAATCTCTCAGGCCTGACTCACACAACACTGACTCCACCATTAATCAACCGCCCTGCCGTTTCTGTTTCGACCCACTTTCCGGCACACATTGCTCCAGCCATGGCAGCACCATTAACTGATTCCTGTGTCTCTGCTGCTGCCTCTGCTGCTGCCTCTTCTGCTGCCGCCTCTTCTGCTGCCTCTTCTGCCGCTGGTGCTGTCTGTGCGTCTGCAAACCCTGCCAGCACCGTCTCACCACAGCACATGATCCCAACAGCTCACCCACATGCCTTGCCCTTCACTCTTTCAACCCCTGTCACTACTGTTGCACCAATGTCAATACCTACAGGCCCCCCTGCACCCACTGCACCCCCTGCTGTAGCACCTCTGCCAACACCTGCCGCATGCCCTGCACCACTGCAAACACCCACCGTACCCCCGGCTGTAGCTCCGGCTGCAGCACTGCCAGGTGTCGTCTTACCAGTGGCCATTCTGCTGCGAGCGGTGCTGTCGCAGGTCGCACCCACCACACCACTCCCCTCCCTTCCGATCTCACCCTCTCCTGCCTCTCGTTTCCCCACAGCTGCCCCCACCCTTGCTGCCACTCCTGCTGTCGCAACTCCTCCTGCCGCTGCTGTTTGTACTGCTGCTGCTGCTCCTGCTGCTGCAAATCCTGCTGCTGCCACGGCCAGTGATGCTCCTACCATTGCTAGTGATGCTGCTGCCTATGCAACTCTTGCCGGTTTCTCTCCTGCTGCAGCAGCAGCCCCCTCGCAATCCCCAGCAGCAGCAGCCCAGCAGCAGCGCCAGTCAATGCAGTCAATGCAGACAACGCAGTCACAGAGAAAAACAGAGAATTACCCGCAGGTGCAACAGCAATCGCTGCAGGGGCGACAATCATCGCAGGGGAAGCAACTACAGCAGGGGCAGCAGTCGCAGCAAGGGCAGCAGCAGTTGGTACGGTAGCAGGTAGAAACCCAGGCGGGTCAGCAGCAGGCAAGGCAGCAGCACGTGGCAAGACCAGCACACCAGCTGTCAGGGGCAACTGAGTTGCATCAGGGCGTGACTCAGCAGTCAACCCAGCCAGCACAGCTAACCCGGGAGCAGCAGGAGCTATGGCGGTACTTGGAGCAGCATTTGGTACAGCAGTTAGGGCAGAAGTTGGTGCAGCAGCTGCAGGAGCAGTTGGGGCAGCATCTGGGTCAGCAGGTAGACGCCCAGGGGGGTCAGCAGCAGGCACAGCAGCCAGTGGCAAGACCGCCACAGCAGCCATCAGAGATTACTGGTTTGGTTCACGGCGTGACGCAGCAGTCACCCCAGCACCCCAGCCAGCCCTGCAGCAACCAGCCCGGCAGCAGCAAGAGTTATATCGGCAGGTGGAGCAGCAGTTGGTACAGCAGTTGAGGGAGCAGTTGGGGCAGCAACTAGGTCAGCAGTCTGAGACACAGCAGCACGCGGCAAGACCACCACAGCCGCAGTCAGGTGCTTCTGACTTGCCTTCGGGCGTGACTCAGCAGCAGTCAAGCCAGCCAACACAGCAAACCAGGCAACAGCAAGAGCTGTGGCAGCAGCTGGAGCAGCAGTTGGGGAAGCGGTTGGGGCAGAATTTGGGGCAGCAGTTACGGATTGCAGAGAAGAAGCAGGTAGAACAGCAGATAGATCAGCAGCAGGTGTGGCAGCAGCAGAGCCATGGCACGAGCCAAGAGCACGGGAGGCAGAGGGAGGAGGGTTCAGAGGCCGTCAATTTGTTGGATCTCCGCCTTTAGTGCCGCTCCATGGGCCCCTTGCACTTGGCATGACTCTGTACGATCTGCTGCTGACTGGTATCTCATCTGCACAATCCTTGGATAAGCGGCCGATACGGCATGGAAAGCAGACCGCCATGTGAATGTGGTGCGGAGAAGCTGTAGATAAGACGGTGGTAGACCACCGATCATGCGTTGCTAAAGCGGATAAGGTGCGGAACAAAGGTATTGCTGAAGTGAGGAGGAGAGTAGGGTAGGATTGTAGTGATTCCATTTGGTTTGCCATAGAAGGTGCTGTTCACAAGTACAACCAATATTGTATTTTTTTTTTAAGAGTCTGTACATTGGACAACCAATATTGTATACTTTGTGTATATCTTTACGAACTGAAGACTTACTATGTTTGATCCCCGATTTATCAGTCACGTGTTCACTGCTAATTTTGACATGGCACCAAACCCCCTAAGGAAAAAGCCACAGTTCCGCACCATCGTTCTCCACCGCATTCCATCTCACTGGGTTCTACCCATCACCTTATAAGCGTGCTCTATTATGTTGTCTACAGTGAATCCGAACTTATGGAACACTTCAAGATAGTGCCCGCTGGCACCAAATCGCTCAACAGAGAGGACAGAGCCCTCGGGTCCCACCCACTCGCACCAGCCCTGTGGGTGGGGGGCAGGGGCAAGTTCTGGCAAAAATCAATTATACACAACAACGGCCGGGCAAATCATAATATTATATATTAAACAGAACCACCAATAGAAGCAGCAGCTATAACCAGCCTACCCTACCTGGGAGCGAGCAGCCTCAACGGCCAGTCGTTTGGTGACACGTGGCGGCAGCACAGCGTCCCGGTATTCCCGAGGCTGCTGCCTGAAGAGCTCCCAGCAGGGCAGAGACACCACCTGCACGCTGCTTGCATGGGATGCGAGAGAGGGAGGGGGGTTGAATGGGGGATGGGGCATGGTTTGGCAAGTCAGAGAATTCTTAGGCGCCTCATAAGAGCTCCCAGCAGGGCAGAGACACCACCCGCACACTGCTTGCACGTGATGCGAGGAGAGTGGGGGGGTTGGGGCATGGGGCATGGGGCGCAGGTTGGCAAGTCAGAGAATTCTTAGGCGCCTGAGAAGAGCTCCCAGCAGGGCAGAGACACCACCCACACACTGCTTGCACGTGATGCGAGGAGAGTGGGGGGGTTGGGGCATGGGGCATGGGGCGTTGGCAAGTCAGAGAATTCTTAGGCGCCTGAGAAGAGCTCCCAGCAGGGGAGAGACACCACCCACGCACTGCTTGCACGTGATGCGAGGAGAGTGGGGGGGTTGGGGCATGGGGCATGGGGCGCAGGTTGGCAAGTCAGAGAATTCTTAGGCGCCTGAGAAGAGCTCCCAGCAGGGGAGAGACACCAGCCACACACTGCTTGCACGTGATGCGAGAAAAGTGGGGGGTTTGGGGCATGGGGCATGGATCATGGATTGGCATAGGAGAAGGGGCAGAAGATTACTTAGTGCACGCTGCTTGCATGTGATACGAGGGGAGAGCAGGAATGGGGTTGGCATGACTTGGAGATGGGTTGGAAGCAGGAACCCCAAGTGTCAAACCAATGCTGCGCACATGTGATGCACACAGAAAGGGTTTGGGCAGGTTGAAACAAACAAAAGAGCTGACAGATCTGGATTTTTTTTTTCCCCAATAAATATATATCACTTCCAGAATATGTGGCTAGGATGAATGAGATGAGAACACATGCACAAGCAGCCTTTATCACTCTCACCTGTACCCTTGCTGGCGAAGCTTGTCAGCAGCTTCCTGGCAGAGCACCAGCTCCGATCCTGACCCAATCAGAATCAAATCCAAATCCAATCCACCTTCTCCTCCCTCTCCCTCCTCCTCTCCTTCCCCTCCCCCCCCTCCCAGCACATACCCCCCTTTCAACACCCCCTCCCTGCACGACCCGTTGAGCTGAGCTGTCAGCTTCTGACGGGACAGCAGGATTGCGGTGGGCCCCACGCTGCGCCAGATTGCCGCCACGTAGGCGCCAGCTGTCTCGATGGCGTCGCCAGGACGGATGACGTGGAGGTTTGGGATTGCTCGGAGGGAAGGGAGGTGCTCCACTGGCTGAAAAGAAAGAAGAAAGCAGAGGAGTTAGGAACAGAGGAGGATTATGGGTCAGCGCGTGTGAGCAGATGACGTGGAGGTTAGGGATTGCTCGGAGGGATGGGAGGTGCTCCACTGGCTGAAAGGAAAGAAGAAAGCAAAGAGGGGAGTTAGTAATTGAGGAGGATTTAGGGTTGACTCTTGAGTCGACTCAGAAGTGAGGGTCAGCGTGTGTGAGCGGATGGCGTGGAGGCTGGGGACTGCCCGGAGGGATGGGAGGTGCTCCACTGGCTGTAAAAAGAGGGGGTTGACAGGGGAGAGAATGGGGGTGAGTAGAGGAGGGCCACGGAAATGATGGTTGTTATCGTGCCCGGATGACGTAGAGGTTGGGATTTGCACGGAGGGAGGGAATATGCTCGACGCAGTGGGAAAATGGGGGGTGGGGAAGGGGAGGAAGAGAAGGGGGCATCGCTGCATTGACAACAACATCACATGCTTGGGGGGAAATAAGGAAGGTTAAAAACAAAACAACATCACTTGCTTGGGGGGAAACAAAAAAGGTTAAAAAACAAAACAACATCATCTTTAACAAAGGTTAAAGAGGCTCACCTGGTGCGTGGGGCCGTCCTCCCCCAGCCCGATGGAGTCATGGGTAAAGACAAAAAGCACCCGGGCGGCGGAGAGGGCGGCGAGACGCAGCGCCGGCCGCATGTAGTCAGAAAAGACGAGGAAGGTGGCTGCCACTGGGATGAGCGCGCGCGAGTGCAGGGCGAGGCCGTTGCTGTGGGGGGGAAGAGAACCATGGAAGGCAGGTTGAAGGAAAACAAATGCGGAGTGGGGTGGGGAGGGATGCTGGGATGAGATGTGCATTTTCTCATGCCTTCATGTCCCTGCACCTCACCTTATCGTCGCCATGCCATGCCATGCCATGCCATGCCCTCATCTCTCACCCATCTCAGCATCGCACCTGATGGCAGCCATGGCATGCTCGCGCACGCCGAAGTGGAAGTTGCGACCCTCAAAGCAATCTCGGGAGAAGTCCGGCAGCCCGTGAAATGACACCTGGGGGTCCATGTGTGGAGTGAGAGAGGGAGGGAAGGTGCCTTTGGGTTGCGGGTACAGAGACAAATTTTGAGGCGCCTCTAAGGACGTTGCAGCCCTCAAAGCAGCCGCGAGAGAAGTCCGGCAGCCCGTGAAACGCCACCTGGGAGGGGGACGTGCGAATGAGGGGCGCGCAGCGAGAGGGAATGAGGGGAGGGCGGATTAGTGGGGCGTGGAAAGGGAATAAGAATGAGGGGAGGGAGGGAATGAGGGGAGGAAGGTGGCTGATAATAAAGAATGTGGGCTCATGCTGGCAGTCTCTTGCATGTCATCTCAACGCCACGTCAGCATTGCTCACCTTGTTGGAGGATGCCAGGTCAGCACTGCCGCCCAGAAGGTTGGGCAGCGAGTGCACGAGGCCATTGAGACACGCCTCAGAGTAACCGCGGGTAGCATCGGGAGGAGTTGATGGTTCAAAGTGCTGGGGAGGAGGGGGGAGATGGGAGGAGGGGGAGAGATGAGAAAAGGGGGCTAGGGAAAAGGGGGAACGTGACGAGAGATGGGAGAGAAGTGAGGTGGGTTGAGGCACGCCAACGATTAGCCTCACATTGCGTGAGGTCAGACAGGTGGGTTCGACGGGGAGAAGTGGATCGGGTGGAGGGATGCAAAGGGAAGGGGAGGCGGAGGCAAGGGCACTATGCATTGAAGCACACATTAGAGAGTAACCCTTGAGGCGTTAGGAGGGTCTTTTCAAGAATTCCTTCCCTCACCCCCTCCCCTCCCCTCCTCTCCCCCTCCCCTCGTTTCCCCGCTTCTCCTCCCTTTCCCCTCCCTAATCCATCTCTTCACCCACCCTCCACCCCCTCTCACCGGCAAAGAGTCCTCCCAGCCAGCTAGCAGCCGCCCGGGCACTGTGGGTGTGTCGTGTCCAACTCACCCCAATCCGCCCTCCGCCCCTTCCCCCCCTCTCCCCCTCTCCCCACCCTCTACCACCTCCCTCCATCCGCCCTCTCTCACCGGCAACGAGTCCTCCCACCCAGCTGGCAGCCGCCCGGGCACTGTGAGTGCGTCCAAAAGCGCCGCCCGGTCCGGGTGGCGCTGGCGGTACTGCGCCGCCCGATCCCTCCAGCTGGCAGCCGCTGATTGGCCGCGCGCAGCCGCCTGATGCATGGCCCTGATTGGCGGATGCAAGAGGGAAAATCACAACGATGCGGCACAACAGCACAACGCAAGAGGGCACGATAGCAGCACATGCGGTTAAACCTACAGAGATCAACAACCTCAGAGCAACAGCACTGACGGGAGCCAAACAAGTGCCTATTGGGGCCCAGTTGACTTTCAAGTCGACTCAAAAGTCAAGTCGACTCAAAAGTCAAGTCGACTCAAAAGTCAAAGTCAAGTCGACTCAAAAGTCAAAGTCAAGTCGACTCAAAAGTCAAGTCGACTCAAAAGTCAAGTCGACTCAAAAGTCAAGTCGACTCAAAAGTCAAGTCGAGTCAAAAGATCATCAACCTCAGAGCAACAGCAATGAAGGGAGCCAAACAAGTGCCAATTGGGGCCCCTCCCTCCCCACCTCACCGATAAACCTCTTCTGGAACAGTGAACGGCTCGTGTGTAAAACAAGTGCAGTTCCTTCTTCATGGCTTTCGTCTCCTCGGGTCCCATTGCCCAGTGGTGGGCCGCACGGGTGCCCTGCTTATTAGGCGAACCGAACCCTATCACCGTGTCCACTCGAATGACCAATTGCGGGTGGGTTTCATTCTTGCCTGCTTGTACGCCCCTTCGCCCCTTTCCCATTTCACCCACCTCACCTGTACACCTCCTCAGGAACGGTAAACGGCTTGCTGTGAGGCCTTTTGAGTGTCTTCCGAATAGCTTCAGTCTCCTCGGGCCCAAACGCCCTTTGGTGGGCCGCACTGGTGCCCTGCTTCTCAGGAGAACCAAACCCAATCACCGTGTCCACAGGGATGGGCGCTGGGTTTCATTCTTGGCGGCTTGTATGCCCCCTCGCCCCTTTCCCCTCTCCCCACCTCACCTGTAAACCTCGTCAGGAACAGTAAACGGCTCGTTGTAAGGCCAGTGCAGCGTCTTTCTGATCGCCTCCGTCTCCTCCTTCCCAAACGCCCCATGGTGCGCCGCACTGGTGCCCTGCTTCTTGGGCGAACCAAACCCTATCACCGTGTCCACTTGAATGAGGGATGGCTTGTGGGTTTCGTTCTTGGCGGCTTGTATGGCGGAGCGGAGAGCGTCCAGGTCAGCGGCGTCGCGAAGCGTGATTCGCTGCACGTGCCACCTCAGCGCGGCGAAACGGCCCAGGACGTCCTCCGAGAAGGCGAGATCCGTGCTGCCGTCTATGGTGACCTGGGGGGGGGGGAGGTGGGGATGGGGGGAGTCAAAAGTCTCAAGAGCAATCGAGGACGTGTCAGTAGCAGACAGGTGGGCTACAGAGGCCGAAACAAAATCCAGTGTACAGAAAAATGAAAGGAAGACAAGAAAAATCTATTATCACGAAGAGCTGCTGCATCGTCAAGAGCAAATGAAGCGGCAGCAGCAGCAGCAGAGCTTCAGCGACCACACGAAAATCAGTGGCAGCACGTTTTGCAGCTTCAGCAATCACACGAAGATCAGTGGCAACATATAACAACTTTAGTAGCAGAAGCACCTTCACCAGTACGATTACGAGCACCAATACTAGTGTGACTTGTGCTCGTGCTCTTACTGGTGCAGGTGCTTCTGCAACTGCTCAAGCTGCTAAATGTGCTGCCACTAATATTCGTGCGACCACTGCAGCAGCAAAACGTGCTACCACTAATGGGCTTGCCCAGGCCCAGTGACCTACCAGTGATGCTACTACCACTCCCCAATGACCCATTTGACCATGATTAACCCGCTTGTTCCAATCGAGCCAATTCACCTGGGGTTCAACGCACCCACCCCACACCCAGATGTATCTCTTACCTGGTTGGAGTCATAGAAGGCGATGAGTTTTCCCAAACCCCAGTGGCCCGCCAGAGATGCTGCCTCGTTCACCACTCCCTCCATCGCACAGCCATCGCCAAATACAACGAACCTGGACAACAGCGGCACAGGCAGCAGCACAGGCAGCAGCACAGGAAGCAGCACAGGAAGCAGCACAGGCAGGAGCACAGGCAGCAGCAACACAGGGGTGGGGTTACAGCGAGAACGAGAGCTTTTATCAGGAAGCAAAGGGATTTGAGACGATGACGACGCAGAGGGCGAAACATACAATGAACCTGGACGGCAGCCGCACAGGCAGCAGCACAGGGGAGGAGAGGAGGCCCGGGCGTGAGATTTCAACGAGAAACAGAGCCAAGACAAGGCGGAACAAGCCTGTGGCTGGGATTGGGATAACATCACATCACAGTGACATGCATGGCAGCACTGTCTAGTCAACGAGGTCAATGCGGTAAATGAAACCAGTGAGTGAGGTGTAACTCACGTGTGGTGGTCAATGAGGTCAGGAAAGTCAACGGTGTTGAGGCGAGCACTCAGGTGCGCCTCTGCTGCTGCCACCCCCACCGCATTCGCAAAGCCCTGCCCCAGTGGGCCTGCAAGGAATTGCGCACAAGAGAAACAGACATGGAGGCGAAAGGAAGGTTTGAGACGTCTCACTCACAGCTGGAACCTTCCTGGAAGGAAGTCGACACGGAGGAAGACCAGGAGGAGGAAAGACTGCGGGATTCCCAAACAGCATTGACGCAAACAGCTTCAGCACAAAGTCCACCTGTGGCGGCCCCCACCTCACCACCACCCCATCCAAGCCTACCTGTGGTGACCTCTATCCCCGGCGTGAGTGTGTTCTCGGGGTGGCCTGGCGTCTTGCTCCCCAGCTTTGCCAGCCGCTTCAGATCCTCCATCTGCTACCGCCGGGGACGGGGGGGGAGAGGTTTGGCAAGAATATCGAGGGGTTGGCAGGGATACCGAGAGGCAATTCAACTGAACGTTAAATTCCGTCATGTGCAGCAGGCAATACTGCAGGAGGCACACGTGGCCGTTGCTCAGGATGAAGCACACCTGAACACCTGAACACGCGTCCCACTCACCTGGATGTTGTATCCCGTGAGGTGCAACAAACAGTACTGCAGCAGGCACACGTGGCCGTTGCTCAGGAAGAAGCGGTCACGATTCGGCGCGTAGCAGCAGCTTGCCCGTGCCGCCACACTCCCAGCTCAGGGGGTAGCTTACAACTCACCTGAAGATTATATCCAGTCAAGTGGAGTAAACAGTACTGCAGCAGGCACACGTGGCCGTTGCTTAGAATGAAGCGGTCGCGGTTGGGCCACGCGGGATCGGCGCGGTCGAAGCGCATCTCCTCGGCGAATAGCAGCGCGCCAAGTGGCGCCAGCCCCATGGCGGACCCAGGGTGCCCCGCGTTGACGTTGTTGACCGCGTTGACCACCAGCATGCGGATGGTGTTGATACACGTGGCAGCCAGGGATTCGTCCGCCAGCTGCACGGGAAAAGGGGGGACGGGGAGGGGAGGGGGAGAGTGGGAGAGAGCGGAAGGGGACAGGGGGAGAGAAGGGGAGGGCGGGGGTGAGCGGGGGAAAGCAGGGTGGGAAAGGTGACAAAGAATGGGAGAGGACTTGTGAGACGACTCAGAGGATGGACAAGGGATGGAAGCGAAGGAAAGACAGGAGAGTGGAAAGACAGAAGAGTGGAAAGACAGGAGAGTGGAAAGACAGAAGAGTGGAAAGACAGGAGAGTGGAGACACAAGGCCAGCTGAAAAGGGGGGCCAACTAGACCACGAGAGGGCTGCAGGTAAAAACGTTGCATCCCTGGCAGAGGTTGACCCCGTTGACCCCGTTGACTCCTTTTGACCCCCTTCACTCCCTTGAAGCTCAACACTCACGGCCGATTTTCCCAGCTGAGCTGTCTCCTTCCCATCTTCCACGTCAGCTCTCTCCGCGTCCCCATCTGCTCTCCGCCCCATGCATCTCGCCTTCAAATCACCGCCGCCCCTCGCGCGACCAACTCTCGCCGTCCAATCAAAGCCAAGACCAATCGTGTCATCGCCCTGCTGTCGCAAACGTGGCGGCTGTGCGAAAGTTCGCCAGGTCGGCGACACGCGACACGCCAGGTCGGGGAAAGCGGCGGCAGCAGCAGGAGCGGCCGCTAAAGGCGCAGAGGCGAGACACGAAGGGTTATGGGGCACGAATGACGCCATGGATCGCGCTTCCGGCTCGCTGCTTCTTGAGTCGACTAAAAGATCGACGCGCTTCCAGCTCGCCGCGTTCTGCCCGCGCGTGATAACGGCTTATTTTCTATTTCTGATGATGCCAGTGCGGTGCTCACACATAGCGCCTACTAAACGGCTGCTCCAAACCGATCGATGGATAAACGATGCACTGCAGCTGTGACAGCGGGCAGCACCGGCGCCGCGGGGAGGGGAGTTTCAAGAGACTTGGCGCGGTAAGGCGGTCGGAAGAAGAGCGGTGGAAAGCGGCGTTTGCGGGGAGCATGCGCGGAGGGGAAAGGCTCCTTTTCTGCGCCAATTGTGTAGAGGCATTCGGGGAGGACGAGGGCGGGAAAGGGCGGAAGATGGGGGATGTGGTGGCGGAAGGGAAGGCGAAAGCGGCCCGATGGGCGAACATGATTCGTGGCGAGCTGATGCCGCGCTTCGGCTACTAACGCCGAGGCGCAGTGCGGGGGTGGTGAGCTGTCAAGCGAGACTACGAGGAGAATCCGCGACGCATGCATGGCGAGCGGGGTGCGCGCGACGCGTCGGGGAATCAGTGGCGAGAAGACGGAGCGAGCCACGCAGATACCCGCGCTAAGAACGATGCTATGCCAATGTCGTGCTCCCACATTGAACGCATCGATAACAGATTCGCTGACTAGATCTCAGTCCTTAAAATATGGCAATCGTCCAAGAAGCATAAAAGAAAAATGAACATATAAAGCCACGTCTTAGAAACAACAAGCCGGTGTAGCTCAGTGGTAGAGCATCTGTCTTGTAAACAGAAGGTCCAGAGTTCAATCCTCTGCGTCGGCACGCCTTTTTCTCGATCTCTTTCGCGCGCTCGCTTTTATTCCCTTGCTCAACCGCATCAGTCAAATTGGTCTTCCCTTTTGCCGCCGCGTTCCTCGCTGCGCGTATCGCAATGGGCCTCTTCGGCGACTTGCCTCCGCCGTCCAACGCTCCCAAGCCACCGACTCGCGCCAACCCCCCGCCGTCAACGTCAACTCCGTCTAGCATACCGTCAACTCCTGCCGAACGGCCCGCGGCGGTCGCGACAAAGACGTCTGCACTCAAGTCGTCACTCAAAGGGAGGACGGACTCCCGGGGAGAGGAGGGGACGGGAAATCTCAACGCGGGGGACGCGGGTGGGGGATCGGGGGAAGGCGGAAAGACTAGGAAGCGCGTGGGGATGGCTGTGGCAGACGAGGCAGACGGCGACGGTATGGATACTGCAGACCTCGTTGACTGCCGTTGACTTTGTTTGACCTGGTTTGCTGACTGTGCTGTATTAGGGTTGCATGTCGCCTTTGCTCTCGCGCCGCTTATTTGCTCCCACCTTCCCCCCACCACTCATCCCTGTTCCCCAACTCTAAATTTCTAATTCCTGTTTTGGTTTCCGTACACTTAATCTCTTCGTTTCTGCGTTTGCTAACCCTACTCTCTCATTCCCCTCTTACTCCACCCAGATATCCCCTCAACGCTCAAACCTACACATGATCGCCCAACCATCCCCCCCCCCTTCCCAACCTCCCTTTCTTTTCCCCCCTTCTCCCCCTTTCTTGCCCCCTTCCCCACATCCTCCTCCCCCTTACCAGCCCCCGCGCGCCGGCGGGTGCGCTTCCACACGTTTGCTGAGGTGGCAGAGGACAAGGTGACGTCAGCGATAGCCAAGATCGCCGCGCACATCGGCACGCCGGCCAAGTTCAAGAAGGCGGCCGGCCTCGCTCGGCAGCTTTTGGAGGGCGGCGCCCTGAACAGTGCCGCAAACAGTGGAGTGAACAGTACTGATAACAGTGCGGTGGAGAGCGGTGGTCATGCGGGTCGTTTCTTTGGAGTGCTGCAAGCAGCAATGGGGCTGCTGCAGAGAGAAGGAGGAGGGGGGGCGGGGGGCATGGTGGTGGGTGCTGCAGGGGACGTTGGGAGCGAGTATGCTGCGCTGATTGGCGCTGCTGTGGAGAGAAAGGAGGTGCGTGAAGGGTGGGGAGGGGAGGAAATGGGGGAGCATGGGGTTGGCAACAACGAGACACAGGTGCTCCTCCAATGTCCCCCCTGTCCACGTGATAAAAGAGATGTTTTGAGACGTCTCAAAACATCTCTTTTATCACGTCCCCATTCTTCTTCCTCCCGCCAGCCTACTTGCCCCTTTTCCCCCACCCTTGCTTGCCCGCACCCCCACCTCTCTTGCCCCAAGCTCCCCCAGTCGCCCACTTCTCCCCACCCTTGCATTCCCCCGCCCCCCCTTCTGTGCAGCTGTTTGCGCCGTGGCAGCAGCAGCAGGTGGACGTGTGGGGGCTGCGCACCGTACTCACCCACTCACTCCGCACAGACGACAGCTTTCAGGTGGGGGGAGAGGGGGGTTGCTGGTGGGGGGGTTGGTTGAGTTGGAGGGAGTTGGGGGGGCAGTGGGCAGGAAGGCAGGTGGGGGCTGCGCACTGTGCTCACCCACTCCCTGCACACCGATGATAGCTTCCAGGTGGGGGACTGGTGGGGGTGAGGCGGCAGGTGGCAGGGCAGTGGTCACTTGCATTTCCAGTCGACTCAAACGTGGACGTGTGAGGGCTGCGCACTGTGCTCACCCACTCACTGCGCACCGATGATAGCTTCCAGGTGGGGGGGGGAGAGGGGGGGCAGGTGGGAACAGATGGCGGGGGAAACGAGTCTCCCCTCTCCTCCTCTCCGTTCCCCCTCCACTCCAGTTCTCCAAAGCTGTGTCTCGAGTGCAGCAGGAGGTGGAGCGACAGCCAGAGGCACTTACGCTCTCCTGCTCACCTCCATCACTTCCCCCTTCCCCTCCTCCTCCTCGTCCTCCCTTCCACCTCTCTCCCCCTCCAGTTCTCCAAAGCTGTGTCTCGAGTACAGCAGGAGGTGGAGCGATTTCCAGAGGCACTTAAAGCTCTCCTGTTTACCTCCCTCACTCCCCTCTTCCGCTCCTCCTCCTCCTCCTCCTCCTCCTCCTCCTCCTCCTCCTCCTCCTCCTCCTCCTCCTCCTCCTCCTCCTCCTCCTCCTCCTCCTCCTCCTCCTCCTCCTCCACCTCCTCCCTTCCACCCCTCTCCCTTTCCAGTTTTCCAAGGCAGTGTCTCGAGTACAGCAGGAGGTGGAGAAACTGCCAGAAGCAGCAGAGGAGGATGAGAGGGAGGAGGCAGGGCTGTTTGCAGGGGTGGCTATGCAGGTGCAGGGCAGAGAGGAGGGTGTGGAGGGGGAGGGAGAGGGAGTGAAGAGGGACGAGAAAGGGGAGGGGAGGGGGGAAGAGAAGGCGGGAGGGGAAGGGGGAGGGGAGGAGGAAGAGGGTGGGGAAGAGAGACGGGTGGACAAGAAAAAGACAGGAGAGAACGATGCAAATGCTGCAGATAATGCTGCAGGTTCTGCTGCAGACCCCTTTGGGCTTGACGCTATGTTGGGTCTTAGTGGGGAGAAGGGAGGGGGGAAAGGTGGTGAGGGAGAGGAGGAAGAAGAGGAGGAAGAGGAGGAGGATCCGTTTGGGTTGGGCGAGATTATAAAAAGCAAGCAGGCTATGAGGGAGGAGAAGAGGAGGAAGGAGAGGGAGAGGAGGAGGAGGGAAGAGGAGGAGGCGCGGCAGAGGGAGGAGGAGGAGGAGAGGAGGATGTTGAGGGAGAGGCGAGAGGCTCTGCTGCTGTGCATTCAGACTGCCACTGAGATGTACCGGCACAAGTGGTGAGTGCGGAATGGCCTCAAGCAGGAATGTTTATGAAGAATGCGATAAGTGTGAGAATGTGCACAAGTGGTGAGTGCGATGTGCTGCTGTGCATTCAGACTGCCACAGAGATGTACCCGCACAAGTGGTGAGTGACTGTTCCCAGCACAAGTGGTGAGTGACTGTTCAGGGTCAGAGGTTTGGTTTGCACTGGTGGTGAGAGCTAGGGTGAGAGAAAGGAGGATCTGCTGCTGTGCATTCAGACTGCCACTGAGATGTGCCGGCACAAGTGGTGAGGGTGAGGAGGTTTGAGTTAAGGCACAGTTGGTGGTGGTGACTCGTGAGTGCGATGTGCTGCTGTGCATTCAGACTGCCACTGAGATGTGCCAGCACGAGTGGTGAGTGTGGGGATTTTTTTGTCGAGGCGCAAGTGGTGAATGGGTGCTTGAGGCGTAGGGTGTGTGCACTGTGCACAGATGTTGATGGCTGGGGTGAGTGGTGAGCGCGCAATGTGTTGATGTTGTGCATTGAAGCTGCCCGAGAATGAGCCAGTGCAAGCCGTGAGTGGGAGGAGTTTAGTCGAAACACCTTGGTGAGTGGATGATGCGCTGTGGTGTGTGTGCAAGCACTGCCAGGCGCCAGTTCACTGTTCATCCTTCCCCCATCTTCCCTCTCCTCCCCCTTTTCCCCTCCGCTTGTTTTCCTCCCCCTCCTCTTGTTTTCCTCCCCCTCCTGCAGGGCCCAGACAGCTATAGACATGCTGGCGCAGCACGCATACGACCACATGCAGTGTATTGATGGGACCTGCCACTCCCCGTTACTGATCTTCTCTTATCCTTCTTTCCTCCTCCCCCACCCTCCCCTCCCCTCCTGCAGGGCCCAGACAGCTATAGACATGCTGGCGCAGCACGCATATGACCACAGGCGGTGTACTGATGGGACCTGCCACTCCCCGTTACTGCTCTTCCCTTATCCCGCTCTTCTCTTCCTCCCACCCGTTTCCCTCTCTCAGGGCCCAGACAACTATAGACATGCTGGCACAGCATGCATACTACCACAGATGGTGCATTGATAGGACCCGAGGCACCCGTCACTGCTCGTTTCTGATCCTGCTTTTCCTTTCTCCCTGTGCCTCCTCCTCCCCTCCCTGCAGGGCTCAGACAGCCATAGACATGCTGGCGCAGCACGCGTACGACCACAGGCGGCGCTTCACCGCGCGGCAGCGGGGGGCAATCGAGGCGCTGTGGACGAGCGTGAGGCAGCAGCAGCACGAGCGCAAGCACGGCGCGGGCAGGGGCGGGACAGGCCGGCTGGATGTGACGGCTTTTGAGCGGCTGCAGCGGCACTATGAGGGCGAGGCGATTAGTATCAGGAAGGGGGTGGGGGGCGGTGGGGGCAGGAGCACAGTGACTTGGCTGGGGTAGCAGCTGTGGCACGAGCGGAAGCACGGCGCAGGCAGGGGTGGGACAGGCAGGCTGGATGTGAGTGCCTTTGAGTGCCTGCTGCGGCATTATGAGGGCGAGGCGATTAGTATCAGGAGAGGGGGGGGGGGGGGGGGGGGGGGCAGGAGCACATGGCTGGGTTGAAGTGTGAGTTGCTGTTATCAGGAGAAGAGACGAGCTCACGGGTTGTCACTGCCACAAAGTATGCTGGGGGTAGTGGAACATTGAAGGAGCATAAATAACAGTGAAGTACTGTACCTCAACTTGAATGGTTTTAGTCAGTGCAGCGCACTACTGCACTCTAGACTTGAAGGGGTTTAGAGGTCGCCTATTGAGAGGTACTTGCCTACCTTTTTATCGGGTACTCTACTAGTACACCCCAGTACGACACCCGGCACAACACCCCGGCGGTTGCGTGTGACAGAAGCGGATTCGTCGCGTTTCGTTTCAAGACACAACCGACATGACGGGCGTGTCGATTCGAGCTGCAGAGGAAGGCGAGTCGAAGCTTGGTAAGACCAACCGACGCGATGTGGAAACGTCTGGAAACGCCATCCAATCGGTCAATTTATTATCGCACATTTGCAAGTCGTCGCAAATTGCAAACATGTTCCACAAGTGGTCAAACGCACCCCATTTCGCAACACCTCGCAAATGGCACATCTGTCCCACGATCAGTCAAACGACCCAAATTCGCAACACGTCGCAAACGGCAAATTTGCACCACTACCGGCCGACTTGTAGTTTGGCCGGCACGGCAGCCGTCATTTCCAGTTTTGTGCGAGCGCTGAAATGTGAACGACGGATAGAAGTTTACGACCGGCGACATAGATGCTGTGCTAGTGCTCTAAGCAAAGGAGAACGAAGTCGCATCGAGTCGCAAACAGGTGAGCGGTAGAACTACCAGCCAGACCAGCAATCTGACCGGCATGACAGCCGTCAGAACAAGCCTCTGCGATTGTCAAGATGACGCTCAACGACAACACGACTGAGGTAGTGTTGCCTGCCGCCCCAAAAGCCTCTCTTTGCGGACCTTGCCACGTAGCAGGCCTGACGTATTAGCGAAAACTTTCAAGCTTTTTCCGCGTGCAGTAGGAGCCAAACTAGCTTGAGCTGTTTGCTTGCAGCTCCAGCTGTTTGCAACGCGGTGCGGCCCGTTGGGGAATTGGCTTCGTGCCCCTAGTAAGGATGACGACAAACGTCGTCACTGCACGCCACCTGTTGCCTACGCAGAAAGTCCGATTTCCCACAAGGGAGGGAAAAAAACTTCGAGGCGCAGCTTCGTTGTCAGCGTCCTCGTGCCCTGCAGCTGTCAGCAAGAGTTGCCCTTTTCCCAGCATCAGTGGGATATCCAGCCGATAAAGCACCATTGATCTCAATCAAGCAGTGAGCTGAAGTCAAGCGTTCCCTTTCACGGCGAATTTCATTACATTCGAAATCTGTAGCTGTCTCCGTCGCTTTTCGTTCTACTGCTCCACCTCGACTCCCTATACTTCACAAGGATGGCGCAAGCCAAGGCCGACCCCATCCCGCCGTGCGTGGTCGTTTTGCTTCCAGACGGCTCGGCGCGCCTGTACGACGACGCGCGTCTCACGGCGTCGACCGTGCTCGCCGACTTTCCCCGCCATGTGCTCCTTTCCACCCTCAGCACCGCCACGCCTCGCACCCCCTTGCCACACGCCGCGTTGCTCAAGCCCGGACGAACATACTACCTCCTCGCCGAGACGCACCGTCCGCGAGCGGCGACGAAAGTGGCGGTTGATATTTCGTCGCTACCATCGCCATCGTCGTCGCAGAACTCGCCGAACGTGTTTCGCAAGTCGCAAACCCTTCATGCGTCCCCGCTTTCGACGCTGTCGCCTTATTCTCCTCCTTTGTCCGAAGGCGCGATTCCGCTGGATTATCATCATGGGCAATCGCGCAGCTCTCCACCGAAGTCGTGGAATGAAGGAATTGCGGAGGGATACATTTCGAGAACCACCAGCACGTGCGAGCTTCGTGGGAGCAGGATTTCGCAATCGGGTTACAATGACTCGATCGCAGGCGTTCCCCCATCGCGGCGACACGACGGACACACCGCCAACCCTATACTCCAAGAGGCAGGTTCCACCAGACTTTCTGATTCCGTTCCTTATATTACTTCTTTCTTCCCGTTGATGCTTAACCTAACAAAAATTTCAGAAATCAGTTACATACTATATAACAAAAGCCCTAACCTGCGTCCGCCGTTTCCCTATCTCGTGGTGCAGTTGGAAGCTCTTGAGGAGATGACGACCAATGGTTCCGCGTACGATACTCGCGACCACCAGTCTCCTGTCGAAGCGCCTTCACCAATCTTGGCAGAGCAAATCACAGCGACTCGGCGAACACCGTCCAACCCATCCAAGCCGTCCATAATTGACAGACTCCCTCAGCTAAAATCGTGGAGTTTTAGGAGCAGAGGCGCACCGAGTCGGAAGATGAACAAGAGTCAGACCCAAAAGAACATGTCCGTCCGCATGGCCGAATTTCCAAATCTCGGCAGAAGCATTATCAGCGGAGGACATCACATGGCGACGCCAAGCCACCGTGAAGAGGAGGGAGCCTTCTGGAAAAATCTTGACGACAGGACCATGATGTTCACGGACACGCAGATTCTGGTTAGCCAGAAGGATATTGAAGCAGATGTCAGCGCGGCTACACCCACTCGCGCTGCCGTGATCCGCGCTGGGGTGAAAGTATACCCGAGAAGGCTACCGGAGCAAGTGGAAGAACCCCGCGCTTCGGATTATGAGCACTACTATTCTCAGGCCTTCCATCCCAGATGCTACAATGAGTCGATAATGGGTTGAATAGCATGATTATTCCACATATGTCTTCCTCCTACTTCGAATTTTTTTTTGTTAACAACATACAGCTTTGTAACGAGGATTAGCAACCAGAGCCTGCTTCTCCAAGGCCAACCTAGTTACCCTCTTGCCACTCACCACAACAAAGATACCATTGACGAGGTTCGCTCAACGAACCTTTTGCCTGTGGCGACCTTGGCGACTTTCAGGGTGCATGGTTGCCTGGGTTAAAATTTCGCTTATGATAAAATCAACATTGACCTTTTCAGGTAGACGCTTGGCGACAACAAGACCAGATTGTAATATCAGAAAGTGTTTCGCATGAACCTTTTGCGACGGTCGCCAAATCCGCTCGGCGACAAGAGGACCAATGTATGTGTGGTCGCTCCGCTCCGCTCCTCTCCATCCATCCATACCTCTCCGCACAAGACAAGCAGAATCAGGGTGGAAGACAACTTGGCGACACTTTCTTTGAAGATATTCCACTAGGTCGACTGCCAAGTAGCGAACCTGACAAGACGACTTTTTTTATTGTCTCGCGTTCTAGAACTAGGAGCCAGATACCGTTCTGCAATGGTCGGGATAAGTGTCTGCTGCTTCGATTTCGATTGTCTGTTGTTAGGCACGCGATTCGAGCTGTTGCGTGCCCCTTCAGAAGATGCGGTCCATACTTCGCGCATATCGCTTGCAATCTAGCGACGGGAGAGAGAGAGAGAGAGAGTCTTGACCTTGTTTTTCCTTTCCTTCGTCCGATCACATCACGACGTTTCGTCGTATCGTCGTGGAGTGTTGACATCAACAGCTCTGCTATTTCAGCGATTCACAATCAACCAAGACTGTCCCGCGAGCCAGGGAAAGCCAGCTCCTGAAACCCCGCTCGCATTCATAACCCCGCTTCGTTCAAAAACCAAGCGTCAGTTCTTTCTCATCTAAGATCACGAGTTACTGCTCCTGCTTCCGCGCTCGTTTACCCCCAACATCATGGCACAAGCTCTCTCGAACCATCCGGCCATCTTCCAGTCCCCGCCGTGCGTCGTCGTTCTACTTCCAGACGGCTCGGCGCGCCTGTACGACGACGCGCGTCTCACGGCGGCGGCTGTGCTCGCCGATTTCCCCCGCCACGTGCTCCTCTCCACCCTCAGCACCGCCACGCCTCGCACCCCCTTGCCCCCCTCCGCGCCGCTCAAACCCGGCCGAACGTACTACCTCGTTGAAGAGACACATCGCCCGCGATCGGCGGCGCCCGTCACGGTGGACGTTTCGTCGCTAACTTCGCCGTCGTCGTCGCAGTCGCCGAGCTTGTTCCGCAAGTCGCAAACCCTGCCCTGCACCAGCATGCCTGCACGCTCTCCCCATGCTTCTTCCGAAGCGACGTTCAGAAAAAGCCCTCCGCAGAGGACGGGACACGACGACCCGAGAAGCAGGATATCGCCGCGACCTCTTGGAGCTTTCAGCCCGGTTTCTCCGCGTTCAACACTTCCGCCGTATTCTCCTCCTATGGCGAAAGGCAGGATCCCGCTGGAGTGTCATCACGGTCAATCGCGCAGCTCTCCGCCCAAGGCGTGGAAGGAGGGAGTGCCACTCGTGGAGGAGACGGGGTTCATTTGGAGAACCACCAGCACGCCACCCTGCGAGCCGCGTGCCGGAAGCAGGAGTGGTGTTTTGCGAGGCGCTGCGCCTGTGGTGCCATCCCGGCGGCTAGATGGCGGACGTGCTGCCACCAACCCAATTCTTCAAGAGCTTGAAGCCCTGGATGACGTAACGATTGATGATCCCGCGAACTGTTACCAGGGCCGACATCCTTCTCTCGTCGCGCGATCCCAATCAACCATGGGGGGCCCGGTTTCAGAAAGTCGCCGAGCATCGGCGAATGAAGCTAAGTCGTCTATGATCAACAAGTTGTCTCAGCTGAAATCGTGGAGTTTCAGGAGCAGAAGTGCCACTGGTAGGAAGATGAACAAGAGCCACAGCCAACAGAACATCCCCATCGGCATTCCCGAGGCTCCAGGCCTTGGCGAGGACATTTTTGGCGGAAAGCAGCAGACAGTGACGCCACGGCAATGTGAAGAGGAGGGGACATCCTGGATTAATCTGGATGACAGATCCATTATGTTCACAGACATGCAGATTCTAGCTCGCCGGGACAATATTCGAGAAGACGCCAGTGCGACAATACCTGCTGCTGCTGCTGTAGCTGCCAAAAATGGCCTGCAAAGGAGGGTATTTCCAAGACGTCTTACCGAAGAACCCTACGTTTAAGACTATGAGCAGTACTATTCCCAGGCCTTTTACCCGAAATGCTACAAGGAGCCCATTTATGGCTGAAACGTTGTTGAATATTGAGACATTTCTTTTATTGAATGTTCTAACCATGTTCACATCAGATTTGCAGGCTACATATTATGTTGTCATTAAACTGAACACTTGGAGATTTTGAACATATAAAGTGGTACGTCTGCACTGGTGCTTGTGAAGTCGCCTTGTTGTGGGCCATTTGATATGCGTCAAGCCGAACTGTAACACGGAGACACAGAGCTTGCGGAAACAGCTTATGAATTCTTCCCACGTTGATTGGTTGATGCTCGGTTGTATGCAGTTTAGGGTCGTGTCGCGTCGCAGCCCACAGACCAAGCGCCACTGTACACGTTGAAAACGTGTCATCGACGATGAACATCGATGAATGACAGACCACCAGCTCTTTTCTAATCGTGACCGTCGAAAAAACACACACACCGACCTAGATGACCTCACAGTTATCCACTTACCGTCAGAAAGCTAAGGCAATCGCGCGATTTGCGAGATTCGCGATTTTGTGCGACCGTTATTTGAGCTGAAGAACCCGTAGCGACGAAACCCTGCGACTTGCCAGCACTGTTGCGACGATTCAACTTGCAACGCGTAAGTTCAACTATGCGAAGCTCGCCCTTCCCTAGTCCTGTTCTAAGGACTAGTAAGAGCCAAACTTCCCCCTCTCCGGGGGGCCTGTTGTGTACCGAGGAAACTGCTGGTGCGGCGCGTTTCGTCGTCGCTGAGCTGACCGCCTATAACGCGCCCATTTTGCCACAAGAACGCGTAACAGCTGAACGGACTCCACACACTTTTGAATCAAAGCGCCGCGTGATTTCCGCAACGAGTGTCATAAGAAGCCGCGCCTGGCCAAGCGAGCGTTAGTAACCACAGCTACAGATACAGTATTATCCGCACAGCAACGCGGTCTTTTCGAGAGCCAAGTCGCTCTAATCCGCTACATAAGGTCCGGCTTTTCCCGACACAATGTCAAGTTGTCTCTCTCATTGCATCACACCACCGACCCTTGTCTCTCTCATCCCAGTCTATGCAGCATCCAGATTCCTTGAACAATCTATACTCCATTCTCCTTTTAAGTCCTTGTGTTTATTGCTGTTGCGCCTTGAGAAATAGATTTTTCCACCGAAGTCGTCATTGCACGCATGGCGCAAGTAGTAGAGACCGACCCCGCCTCGTCCTCCCTTTCCCCGCCGTGCGTCGTCGTGCTGCTGCCAGACGGCTCGGCGCGCCTGTACGACGACGCGCGTCTCACGGCGTCGACAGTGCTCGCCGACTTCCCCCGCCACCTGCTCCTCTCCACCCTCAGCACCGCCACGCCTCGCACCCCCTTGCCACACGCCGCGGACCTTGAACCTGGAAGAACGTACTACCTCGTCGCCGAGACGCACCGTCCGCAAACGGCGGCAAGAATCGATGTGGAAGCTTTCGATTCGGCGTGTTCAGATTGCCGGGCTTCCTCCCGTAGGGCGCTGCAGAAATCGGTGACGTTGCCTTGCAACGGCGTGACGTCACTCGCGCTTACGCATCATATTGCGAACAATGAGACCAAGTGGGATAGTTTACCCGCTTCGCATGTTAACTACAGATTGGGCCCTGGCGACTGGAGGTCCGAGGTTCAATCAAATGACGTCGTCCCCAACACGGGGAACTACGACGGACAGAGGTCACTCGGATCCTACGGTCCAGTTTCGCCGCTCTCGCCGCTGTCTCCCTATTCTCCCGCGCTTTCCACGGTCAGCGACGGTGCGACTCCGATTCCGTATAGGTTTAGTCACTACTATGGTGACGGTGGCGCGCGGCTTCCGGCGTGGCAGGAAATGGAGGGCGTGGGGAGCACCGACACAATGCAAACCACTTGCACGTCTGACACTCGCCGACCTGCGAACCCTATTCTCCAAGAGGTTAGTTTGACACATAAAAATATCTTC
The DNA here is from genome assembly GCA_947470075.1 of Closterium sp. Yama58-4. Lineage (NCBI taxonomy): Eukaryota > Viridiplantae > Streptophyta > Zygnematophyceae > Desmidiales > Closteriaceae > Closterium > Closterium sp. Yama58-4. The sequence goes on along the minus strand of CANIUD010000867.1, from coordinate 121,762 downwards.
CTGCTCCATGTTCTTTTTCCGCATGCAGCGAGTTTCCTCTCATCTTGTCACATAGAGCCTAACATGTTCGTCGTTCCCTTGTATTCACTATCTGCAGCTCGGCAATTTCGAGAATATGACCGACAGTCGCTCACCCAACAACCAACAGCACTCTCCCCATTCCTCCAACGGCCAACTTCGCGGAAGACGATCTCTCGATTCTCTCGCACAGCCAATCACAGCGGCCCGCCGACCATCGCCTAAGCCGTCGTTACTGGACAAGCTTCCCCTACTCAAAGGATCGAGTTTTAAATCCCGCAAGGCTAACACCGGTCGGAAGATCAGTAAGAACAGCGAGAGTTGCGGCGACATTATCAGACAGAATCAAGAGGAGGAAGCTTGGAGTAATATTCACGACAGATCAGTGATGCACACAGACACACAGATTCTCGCTCGCCGAAATAAGCTACCCGAATACTCAGCGCGTGTACACGCGGATACCAAGGTGTATGCTTGTAACGAGGATATGTATGCAACTGGCTTGAGGATATTCCCAAGGCATGCCCCGTCGCATGGGGCGGGAGAGGATGGGTTTGTTTTCAGCCACGAGCGACACCACTCGCAGCTGTTCTATCGCGGATGCGGCTGTGAGGCCATGTATGCCTAACTACACTGCATCTCCACCTCTCCCCTGCGCGTATATCTGTATATGTTAGCAACCTGTGTAATAAAAGTAAGCCATGGTTCATGGACACAATTCTTATAGCTTTAGAACAAACAAAATGAACTACCCCTTCTCAAAAGCAAAGCAAACTTCAAGTCGGGGTAGCAGTAGGAAATGCATTCCAGGTCCCTGATCTAGGTAATCTCACTCACATTCATCAATCCTTGTTCACATCCCAAACTTCACCCCTCAAACCTCACACATGGTTCCTGGAAATAGCAGTCAGCTGCTCTCCAAAATCCCTAAAACTCAGTCGCTCCTTCGCAGTCCCTCCCACACACGCCTCAATCAGCCGCCCCAGCTGCTCGCGGCTCTGCAGCTCTGCTGTGGTCTCGGGGGCTGAGAGGCGCGTGTAGAGTCCCTGGAGCAGCAGCGCGAGTGCTCTCACCTCGTGTGACTCAAAGGGGATGGCACTGTGGCGAGGGTAGGGGAAGGATGCGCCTGCACATGTGACAAAAGGGAGGGTAAGGAATGTAGGAGTGTGAGGAGAGGCGGTTCATTGTGACGCGCCTCTAATTCTGCCAGGATGCTTACACATCCTCATGCGGCCAACCCCACGCATGCATCCACTCTGAAGTTGACGCTAGCCCCCTCCCTGCGGCCAATCTAACCATGGTGACAACTCGTCATCGTCATTACTCATCATAATCACAACTCATCACAATCACAACTCACCACAAACACAACTCATCACAATCACAACTCACCATAGTCACAGCAACTCACCATAGTGACAACAACTCACCATAGTCACACAGCACAGCGAACCCCTTGTCGTCCACAAGCACGTTGTGAGCATACACGTCCCCATGCGCCCACCCCCCTACAGAGTGGATGCCAGCCGCCTCCCCACAGCCACTGCTACTCTCACAAATCACCAAAGCCACAATAACTCACCATGGTCACAACTCACCATTGTCACAACCCTTCCCAGTCACAACTCACCGTAGTCACACAGCACAGCAAAGCCCTTATCATCCACAAGAACGTTGTGTGCATACACGTCCCCATGCGCCCACCCCCGCGCATGCATCCACTCCAAAGCCGATGCCAGGCCCCTCCCCACGGCCACCACAGTGGCGAGCGAGTAGGACGCGGAGGGGGACCAGCGGCAGCGCAGCAGCGATTCACCGTTGGGTGGGTCCGCCATGGCCCTGAGGGAGTTGTATGGGTGGGGGAAAGTGCAAGGGGAGAGAGATGGGAGGATGTGAGCACACTAAGCACATAGGCGAGCGAGTAGGAGGCAGTGGGGGGGGCAGAGGCAGCACAACAGGGAGGATCCGCCATGGCTATAAGAAAGCGGAGATGAAGGTGAAAGTATGGAGGGGGAGAGATGAACTAAGCAGGGAGCGCTTATAGCCAGAGCCTCCCCCCTCCCAATGACATGAAGTTGCAGGGATGCAAACAAAAAGTAAGGGAACATCCTAGCGAGGCAGAAATTCGCAACGGAACATGCAAAAGCACAGGGTTCCCCTTGTCCCTGAAATGTCTGCTCCTCAGCTCAGAGGCGCAGGCGCTGTGAAAGCATGCCCCAAATCCCCCTCCCACCCCCCCTGCACCCACCTCCGCTGCTCCCACCTCCCTCTACACCCACCTCCGCTGCTCCCACCTCCCTCTACACCCACCTCCCGCTGCTCCCACCTCCCCCTGCACCCACCTCCCCCTGCACCCACCTCCCCCTGCACCCACCTCCCCCTGCACCCACCTCCCCCTGCACCCACCTCCCCCTGCTCCCACCTCCCCCTGCTCCCACCTCCCCCTGCTCCCACGTCCCCACCCACCCACCTTCCAAACACGCGTCGCATGACCAGCCCATGCGGCTGTTCCACTGTGGCTTCCACCTGACAAGCAGGCACAGGGAGAGGTAGAGTGTGTGGATGAAAGGGGAGTAAGTAGGGGTGGGTGGGATTGATGTGTGATGCAGAAGGGGATCAGCGCTTGTCGCATGACCAGCCCATGCGGCTGTTCCACTGTGGCTTCTGCCTGACGGTGGGGGGAGCAAGTGGAAGAGGCAGGAGCACAAGTGGGGTCAAATTGGGAGTGAATGAATAGGGCTCGACAAAATGGTGCGTGCTGAGGAGGAGAGGAGAGTAGAGCATGTCCGTACGAACATTCACCTCACATTCTCCCTCACATTCTCTCTCCAGCATCTGACCGAGGTGGAGGTGGTCGATAGCAGCAGTCATAGCAACCTCATTCACTGCCCGCCCATTCCTTATAAAGTACCTACCTACCCCCTTACCCCCCATTGGCAGCACGCCCCCTTAAGCAACAGGCCCCCCCCCCCCCTCAGGCAGCACCCCCCCAGCCAGCGACCCCCCAGGCAGCACCCCCAGCCAGCGACCCCCCAGGCAGCACCCCCAGGCAGCACCCCCAGCCAGCGACCCCCCAGGCAGCACCCCCAGCCAGCGAACCCCCAGGCAGCACCCCCAGCCAGCGACCCCCCAGGCAGCACCCCCAGCCAGCGAACCCCCAGGCAGCACCCCCAGCCAGCGACCCCCCAGGCAGCACCCCCAGCCAGCGACCCCCCAGGCAGCACCCCCAGCCAGCGACCCCCCAGGCAGCACCCCCAGCCAGCGACCCCCCAGGCAGCATCCCCAGCCAGCGACCCCCCAGGCAGCACCCCCAGCCAGCGACCCCCCAGGCAGCACCCCCAGTCAGCGATCCCCCAGGCAGCACCCCCAGCCAGCGACCCCCCAGGCAGCACCCCCAGCCAGCGACCCCCCAGGCAGCACCCCCAGCCAGCGACCCCCCAGGCAGCACCCCCAGCCAGCGACCCCCCAGGCAGCACCCCCAGCCAGCGAACCCCCAGGCAGCACCCCCAGCCAGGACCCCCCAGGCAGCACCCTTCGGGCAGCACCTGCACGAGGTGGGGGTGGTCGACAGCAGCCGTCATGGCGATTTCGTCCACTGCCCGCCCGTCGGGACTGGTCGCGCTGTTGAACTGCTTGAACACCACCTCGTGCCCGTGCCACACCGCTGCATAGACATCGCCTGATGGCATGTAAGAGGGCGTGGGAAGCAGAGGATAAAAAGGGAAAGGGGAGTGGAGGGGTGCAAGGAGTGGACTGTCCGGACTGGTCTCGCTGTTGAACGGCTTGAACACCACCTCATGCCCGTGCCACACCGCTGCGTAGACATCGCCTGATGGCATGTAAGAGGGCGTGGGAAGCAGAGGATAAAAAGGGAAAGGGGAGTGGAGGGGTGCAAGGAGTGGACTGTCCGGACTGGTCTCGCTGTTGAACGGCTTGAACACCACCTCATGCCCGTGCCACACCGCTGCATACACGTCACCTGGTTTGTGAGGGGGTAAGTGAAGGGAGGGGTGTCACAGAGCGAAAGGGGCATTGTAAGCGGCTAGCACTGCTTGAACACCACCTCGTGCCCGTGCCACACCGCAGCGTAGACATCGCCTGGTGGCACGTGGGAAGGGTAATTGAAACATTGTGAGGAGAGAGGTGGGGAATGAATGGGGCACTGTGACTGGTCTCGCTGTTGAACTGCTTGAACACCACCTCGTGCCCTTGCCACACTGCTGCATACTCGTCACCTGGTTGTACGAGGGAAAGGTGATTGGAACATTGTGAAGGGAGGGGAGTGAAGGTGGGGCACTGTGGCTGGTCTCGCTGTCAAAGTGCTTGAAGGGGCGTGGAATGGGGAGGGCGGGAGAGAACCATGCAAAGCGGGGAAGACACAGAGAGCACTCATACAGGGAGGGATAGCACAAACCACTTGCACCGTCACCCAGTTTCCTCCCCAGCTGTAATTCCCCAAAGAAAATGTCCTCCACCCCTTGGTGGTGGTGCGGCGGCAGTGGCGGGCAGAGGAGATTGCTGGCGAGGGGGAGGAGCGAGAGGGAGGAATCGCACCTGGGGAGGGAGGCACTCACCACTAGCACCGTCGCCCAGCTTCCTCCCCAGCTGTAATTCCCCAAACGGAATGTCCTCCACCCCCTGGTGGTGCGGCGGCAGTGGCGGTCAGAGAGAGACAACAGGTAAAGGGGGGAAGGCACACGGGGCTGCACCCAAGGAAGGATGGCACTCACCACTAGCTCCATCTCCCAATTTCCTCCCAAGATGCAGCTCTTCAAACGGAATATCCTCCACGCCCTGGTGATGCGGCGGCAGTGGCGGGCAGAAGGGGTTGCTGGCGAGCGACAGCCACGCCAGGTGGGGCAGCAGTGCGAGGGCGGAGGGCAGGGCGTGCAGGTTGTTGGCTGCGAGACGGAGCAGTTCCAGGCGGGAGAGACGGCCCATGGATGATGGCAGCTCGTACAGCTGGTTGAACGATGCCTGTCAGGTGGATGCAGAGTGAAAGAGGAGGAAAGGGGGCAAGGGTAAGCATGCTCCTCAGGGCGTGCAGGTTGTTGGCTGCCAGGCGCAGCAGCTCGAGACGGGAGAGATGACCCATGGATGATGGCAGCTCGTACAGCTGGTTGAAGGATGCCTGGTGGATGCAGAGAGAAAGAGGGGGAAAGGGGGCAAGGGTAAGCGTGCATCCTCAGGAAGTGCAGGTTGTTTGCTGCCAGGCGGGTCGAGGCGGGAGAGATGGCCCATGGATGATGGCAGCTCGTACAGCTGGTTGAACGAGGCCTAGTGGGTTCACACAAAAAGAAAGAGAATGGGGGCAGGGGAAAAACTCTCATGCCAATTCCCACCTGTGCAAGATTGTGTAAACAATCTTGTCTCATACTGAAGGTTGGTGGAGATTGGAGGGAGCCGGTCGGAGCTTGTGGGTGGGATAGAAAGCTGACCTGCAGTTTGACGAGGTTGGTGCAACAGCCAATGGAGTCAGGCAGGGCCGTGAGATGGTTGTCCGTGAGGTAGAGCTCTACCAAAGACGTCATGCCGCCTATTGATGTGGGCAGGGCGCTGATGGGCGGGAAGAGAAGGAAGCGCGAGAACAGACAGCAGGGCATGTATTTGAGCACGGGCGGAAGCATGGAATAATAGGCTGCACCTAATCTAGTTGCTTGCAACCGCACCTGAGCCTGTTGCTCTTGAGCCCCAGGCGAAACACCCTCGTCAGCCGCCCGATGCTCTCAGGCAGGCTCTCCAGCTGGTTGCACATCAGGTTGAGCGTCAGGAGCTTCGTCAGGTGCCCGATCTCCTCAGGAACACCTGACAGGTGGTTTCGGCCCAGGTCCAGGTGCTCCAGGTGGGCGAGCCGGCATATCGATTGAGGAAGACTGAGGGTGGGGTGGAAGTAAGAGAGGAGGTGGGGGGGGGGGTTGGAGGGAGAGGTGAAGGAGTAGGGAAGGGACGAGACAGGAAACTGGGTGGAGAGGGAGGGGCACGAAGGAAAGGAGATTGAGGGAAAGGAATAGCGGAGGGGTGTGGAGAGGAATATAGACAAGCTTTAAGTCGTCTTAGTTCTCACCTTGTAAGCTTGTTTCTCGACAAATTGAGTTTCTTGAGCTCAGAAACGGACAGCACGGCGTCGGGGAATGTCGAAAGCCCATTGGCTGACAGATCCACGTCACGCAGAGATGCCAGCATGGCGAACGAGTCAGGCAGCGGCGAGGGGATGGCTGCGAGTCTGGGCTCGTTGGTGAGCTTCAACTGGGGGGGAATGGAGGTGCGAAATGTGGGGCGAAGAGGGACCACGTGAAACTTGTGCCTCAAAAAGCCGTGAGGGGATGGCCGAGAGTCTGGGCTTGTTGGTGAGCTTCAACTGGAAGGGAACGGTGATGAGAACGTGGGGCAAAGAGAGACGACGTGAAATTTGTTCTGTGACGCCTCAAAAAGCGGCGATGGGATGGCTGCGAGTCTGGGCTCGTTGGTGAGCTTCAGCTGGAGGGGAACGGTGATGAGAAATGAGGGGCGAACAGGGACCACGTGAAACTTGTGCCTCAAAAAGCCGCGAGGGGATGGCTGCGAGTCTGGGCTCGTTGGTGAGTTTCAACTGGAGGGGAATCGTGATGGGAATGTGGGTCATTGAGGGAGAACCGCGGATATAGCTTGAGATGATGTTCGAACATGTTAAATAACCACCGCTGGTACGCTGGTACGCAGAATCGCCTGTCAGACACACGTAGTGATTGCGCAGTGTATGAATTGTCGTCTGATGCTCGTGTTTTGTTGCACCATGCTGCCGAGCTTTCAGAGAATTGTCACAAGGGAAAGTTGGACGTGAGAATTGTCGCCGAATTTCTATCCAATCTGCGTGGTGATGTGACGCAATGTCGTTTGGGCTCCTCTTAAGACGTAACACGAGTAACGAGCTACATTCTTGAACACACTGGTTGATTGCTTAGAGGAGCTACTGGATAAGCACACTTATTGGGTGGTCCTACTGGCACTACTCACGCCGATAACCATCTGTCCAATCGCGAGACGCTGTAGCGAGGAGTGCCAGCTGTCACCCGTCAACGCGATCAAGTGATTCAGTGACGTCAGCGTGACTCCCTGCCGTTCTTTGTCTCCATTCCCGCCATTTCCGCCGCCTTTTTCGGGATCCGTTCCGAGGAAAACCTGCAAATAACGGCCGCGTAGAGCCCACACGAGGCAGGCAGTACCAGCCGCCGCGCAGGCCGCTAGAGCTACTGCGGCTTGGGGCCCGCCACGTGTCACTGCGACAGTCGACATGACGTTCGAGACGCGAAGAGAGAGTCTAACGGCCGGAAAATCAGCGGATACGATCGGATAAATTGGCCGAGTACCACGAGAGATAGTAAACTGATTGGTCCAACGGCCTTTGTGACTGCCTCAGTTCGAAGAGCGGCACAAGCGACAGTCGACCAGGCGTCCAGTCAAAGCTTCCGCGATTGCAGTGAGCCTCTCGCTGCAGGTTGCGGAGCTGTGCGGACTAAAGGCCTTGCCGAGACGCCTGAAGTTGCTGCTCGGGTTGCAAGTCACATTCTACAGCTTGAAGCTGGATAAAGCAAAAGCAAGGACACTGGATGTTTGCGGTGGGATGTGTGAGGCCCCCGGGAACTCCCCAGGCGAGAGGGGATATTGGGGGAGGCGTAGGCGGAAGGCCAACACTCCACAGTCAAAAGCAGTCCCTAGGCCAAGGCTAGGCCGTTGGGATTGCAGTGCGACGTTCTTGGGCCTTGGAACTTTCGCGAAGTGTGAAGCGAGGGTAGTTCATCGTTTCGCAATGCCTTCAACGTGTGCAGAAGTTACAGTTACATATTTCGACATTGTCGCAGCCAGTACTTGCTCCAACATTGCGAAGGACCGATTTGTTGGTTGGTGGCCGATTGACAGGTTCACTGGCGCGAAGCACCAAGGCCACAACAATCTCCTCCAGGCCTGGATCGACTTCTGGAAGGTTGTGCGGCCCGTCAGAACGAGTCCTCGATAATAGCTTATACGCACTGTATGTGTCTGTTTCATACAAAATGCCGATTGTACACCACATAATTTAAACACCAGACAACCATACACCCCCGTCCAAACCATTGCAGTTGTGGCGGCGGTTGCCCAAACATACACACACTCCCGCCTGCTTTTCCCAAAACCAGAAGCCCCTGGTCACCGGCAATTTCGAGGCCTATATGCTCCACCCATCAGCAACCACCCTCGGGTTTTTTATGACTTTGAAAGTGTAATGTTTGGGACTGCTTATTCAAGTATGAGAAACGCTAATTGGTTCACAACCCTGACTAGAATTTTCAGCCCATGTGGCATCAAACAGTAGGAGTTTTGCAACATTGACAAACTGACACATGAAAGCATCATCTTTCACTGCCCTAGAATCTCTGGTGTCCCGTTGATTTTGCCAGAAAATGCATGGGTGTCTCACTAAGCTGTTTCACCCTATGAAATAGGCGGCGACTAGGTGGTATTGCTCGTCCTCCCTCCTGCGCAAATACTGCCTGTCTGACTGTTAGGAAATAATGGCTGACGATAACCGACCAGCGCCAACCTCTCTTGTCGCTGTTGCACCTGTCATCTCGATTTCGTCGTTCGACTCGGATTATCTAGAAGCCCGCATAGGAAACACCGCACCGCTGGAAGGCCCGCTAGTCATCAAGCGTCCGATCCCACCCAAGTGAATCTCAGCCAATCCCGTAGCTGCGCGTGTCCAATCGCAGTGCAGACGCTCAGGAACCCAGCTAATAGCGCTCAGGCGCACAACCAGTAACCGTATCCTGCTGCTAAGTACTCGCAACGTCGTTGCTGCAGAATCTTCTATTTATAATCGTTCTACTCCCGCCATGGCGATCGTCACACAAGTCTCTTTTGGCGATCTGTTTCCAGCGTCGACCTGTCTAGTCCTGATCTCCCCGTCTCGCCTTTCACCCCACGCTTCATGCCTCCCGCACCGCCTTTCCCTATCACCGCTTTCCCTATCGCCTCTTTCACTGTCATTCCTACCGAATTTCCGTCTCCTAATCTCGCACGCTGAAACGGCGTTGTCACCTGGCGAGCTTTGAGCGCCATATCTTCAATCCCATCATGACTTTGTATCCGTCGATTTCGATGGCGCAAGGCTTAAAATTCAACTGCTGTGATCGATTCCCAGCCGTCCACGTGGCATGCCAAATCGCCGTTAAGTTATTGGTCCTCCTGGCGGTGTGCCCTTCAAGATCGAGCGCGCTGCGACTAGGAGGGGCAGCGGCGAGCGAACCACGTCTCGCCACGTTGGTTCTTCTTCCGGAGAATAAATACGGAGCGCGTTGCCTGGATGGGAGGTATGGAGTGAAAGCTTGTACATGACATACTTCAGAAAATATGTTCCAAAATCTGTGCTTCAGAAAGATTGTTTCTGGCGCTGCATCCACTCGTAGGGTTCAGAAGCGATATCAACAGCACATGATTGTGCACTCACTGTTCACATCAAGGTGTGCTTCGCTGCATGGTGCTGTATGCACTCTCGACCACCATATTGAGCCATCGCTAGAATGTTTCTCCTCCCCCACTCAATTCCTCATTCCACTTCCCCCTTCACCCTTTCCCCGCTTGTCCCCGTTGCATCTATTTCAGTCCGCCGGGGTATTACTTCCGGGCGGCACCTGGGGAGCGCGTCACCTCGTGGCACATCCACTTTCCGGGCGGCGGGTGGTGCGCCACCAAGGGCCAGTGCGGCTGGCGGTCCGGGCGGCTGCTGGGCGGCACCACCAGGTGGCCGCCGACCAATAACGTGAGTGGAATCATTTGCCTGACAAATTTTCTCCCACATACGAAGTTACTTATGACTGACTTCTGATGATCCTCAAAGCAAATGTTCTTATGGACGGCCAGGGCACCAGTCATTCTTCGCTCCTCCTTAACCACTCAAACCACCCCGGCTGTATTGGCTTCGGCGCATTTTGGGCAGCAGCAAGTCCTCAAAAAAAAAAAAAAAAAGTATTATTTTGTACAAACGGCTTGGCTGTATTGTGTGGTTCTCCACCTCAAATCCCTCCCCCACTCTCTCCCTCCCGCAGGCCTCGTGGGCGCAGGGCAGGTTTGGGGGCATTCTGAGCAGCAACGAGGCGATGAACCCGTTCTTTGCGGGGTGGCATCTGGCGATGCCAGTCTACTGCGATGGGGGTGGCTATGCGGGAGCAGCCGGGCGCGTGGCCGTGGGGGAGGGGCGTTTCGTGTACATGGATGGGAGCAAGATCGTTAGTGCTATCATGGATGGTGCGTTGCTTGCGATGTGCGTTGAGGGATGTGTTTGGGAGGGATGTGTGAGAGGGTTTTGTGGGAGGGAGGGATGTGTGGGAGGGAGGGATGTATGGGGAGTATTTTGAGTCGTCCAACAAAAGTCATTCCTTTGGGGTGTGTAGTGTCATGGAACGTGCTAGTGGTAGTGCCTCATGTCGTACCTTGATAGTATGCTGGGGAGTTACGGAAACATGCAAGAGCGTGAGTTTTTGTCCCTCTCCCACCGCTCTTCTCACGCCTCTCTCCGTCTGTCCCTTCTCTCGGCTTCCGCCCACCGCTTTTCACCGTATCAGACCTGCTGGAAAACCGAGCAATTGCAAGGGCGACGACAGTGCTGGTGTCGGGGACGTCAGCGGGGGGGCTGGCAGTGATGCGCCTCTGTGACTCGCTCGCTGCTCTGCTGCCCCACGCCACCGTCAAATGCCTCCTCGACGGCTCCTTCTTCCCCGGTACGCTCGCCTCTCACACCGTCAAGTGCCTCCTCGATGCCTCCTTCTTCCCCGGTACACGTCCCTCTGCTCTCTTGCCCTCTCACTATCAACATCCTCCCGCCTGCTTGCATTACCTTTCCCGGTCTCTTGTACCTTCCCTCATTCACACCCCCCTGTCCTCACTCTCTCCTTCCTCCCTTTCCCATGGACTTGGCCCCAACCGCCCTCCCCCCCTCCCCACACCAGACGCCCCGGACCGCACGGGGCGAATGCACTTCCAGAGCCTGGCCCAGCATGTCTCAGCGCTGCACCAATTCTCCCCGCAGTCCCGCTGCGATCAAGGTAGGTACTCCACCTGCTCTCATGCAAGCAAATCTGCCTATGCCGGTGTACCTGATGCTATTTCAATGATTGAAGCACCTTCAAAACACACAGTTGTCTCTCCGTTCTAATCTTCCTCCCTTTTCTCTGTCTTGCCATGACTCATGTGCTTGTGTTTGCTCCCTTTCACACACTCCTTGACTCTTCCTTATCCCTGCCTGCAGTGACTTCTGTGTCTGAGCGGTGGCGATGCTTCTTTCCCCAATACGCCCTTCCCTTCGCCACTTCTCCCTTCTTTATTGTCAACCCTACCTTCGATAGAGTCTCATTGCTGATTGGTAACCAGCTTCCCAACACCACCAACCCCATAGGCTGCCTAACACGGTTGATTCGGTCACAGCCGAATTTATTGACTTCATTAGAATCACGTTCATTTCGACCACCGCTGGAGGGGCCCAACGGTTGGTGCTCGGAAAGAGAGTGCAGGGCAGCGCAGCGTACAGCTGCAGCAGTGTACAGTGGCATACTCGATATAGTGAACACCAAGAAAGGGTTTGGTGCATTTGTGCCAGTGTGGCTTATTGCACACAGCACAGTAACTTCACGGTTGTGGAGTGCAGTGAAGGTTGATAGGACCCCGATGAATGTGGCTGTAGCTCAATGGGTGACCTGGGGGAGTACTGATCCACCAATGCTTTACGCTTGAAAAGGGAGCATCTTTACATACGTTTCTTAAGAAGAAATATAAATGGTACACATACTACAGTTTCTTATTATTACAATGTTTACACCGCTTCCCGTGCATAAGTTACACCTCCCGCACTTTCCGCGCATTGACGATACATTGCGACAGAAAGTTGGTGACCAGCTGCACTGAATGATCTGGCCAGCGAGCTGTGCGAAACAATGCGTGCTGTCGATCGCAACTCCCAGAATTCGCGAGCACCAGCCGCCATCCCGTGCTGCAAATTCGCCAGGTTTTGTGCTCGCTGTGTCATTCCCTGTAAATCAGCATTCGCATCGCACATTACAGACGCTCGTGTTAGGTACGTTCCCCGAACCGCATGGAAAATGGGCGACCCGTCGCACTTGCAGCCAAAATAATGGCCAGAAAATCTTCATTCAATTTTTGCGTTAGTAGTAGTTACTGTTCGCGTCCATCGCGGCGCAATTGAGGACCACTCGCTTGCTCAGGCTCGAGGCGTCCAGTCCAACTTGCATAGAATTGAGCCAATTCTCGCAGTTACGTGTCAAATTCCAAGTCCAGCACAGACCGTTCAGATCATACACCCAGCGAATAGAGTCTCAGACAAACACAGCTCGGCAGGAAGCCACCAACTTGCTCGAACTTCAAATCGTGTCGCTAACTACCCGGAAAGCTAGTCGCTACAGACGACCCAATTTCCGCCATGCCCGCTCGTACGATTACCCGCAGCGGTCTGTCTGAGGGTTCGGCACGGCGGCTAGTAAAGCCCCAAGCTTTCACCCTCTCCTGAACTTTCACCCAGTGCGGCGCGATGAGAAATAAGCGCATGCAGTGCATGCCATGCACTGATAAGCAATGCTTCTCGTCACAGGTACGGTACCGCTCAATAAGAGCTCTTGCGAGGCCATCACAGGTGCAATTCCCTACCACCGGCAGTAGCGCATATCTCTGCTCTCTCCGTCACTTTATCCCGAGCTAGTGGAGGCAAAAATTTTCCGATCAGTCTCTTAAATTCCATCGTGAGTCTGTGACCGTCGATCATAATGCGAGGACTGCTAGCAACCAGTGGCCGTGTTCGAACTCCAGCCGTCCACGTGGCATGGCGAATTTCCGTGGCGCTTTTGGCCCTCATAGCGGTGTGTCCTTCAAGATCAAGCGCGCTGCGGCGAGTAAAGGCGCGACGAGCAGCGAACGAACCACGTCTAGCCACGTTGGTTCTTCTCCCGGAGAATAAATACCGAGCGCAATGCCTGGACGGAAGGTACCATGCGACACGGGAAAATATTTGCTACTATCTGGTAGTACGAGGTCCTCTCTCTGGCCGGAGACGGCGCTTTCAATAAGTTATTGCTCGCTCCTCCTTCGCCCCTCTTTCTCCGCTTGCCCCCCGTACATGTGTTTCAGTCCGCCGGGGTATTACTTGCGGGAGGCACCTCGGGAGCGCGTCACCTTGTGGCACATTCACTTTCCGGGCGGCGCGTGGTGCGCCACGAAGAGCCGGTGCGCAAGGCGGGCCGGGCAGCTGTTGGGCGGCACCACCAAGTGGCCGCCGACCAATAACGTGAGTGCAATCATCCACGTCACTTGTGCATTGACAGATTCCGTTTCCAGCATCTACACTCAAATTATTTGTGGTAGTTCTAAAAAAGATACCCCTTTTGTTGCATCATCGCGAAAATGGGAACCTCGGAAAGCAACTCGAAATACACTTTTCCGAAGCTTTCCCGATATTTTTTGCCCGGCACTTTTGAGTCAAGGTTTTAGAACTGCATGGCGACAGTCACTTACAAAGCAACTTCCGAGTCACTCTTCCGTCTCTAACTGTACACATTGGGGCAACTGACCAAGTATACAGTAAAGCAACATTTCCGTCAACTTTGAGCAACCTGTGCGAAGTGTCATGACGACGCCACGTGGCGTACACTGTACTCTAGACGAAACTCAGAAATGCTGACGTGGCGTCCACCGTACCCTAACGTCAACCGTCGAATAAGTTGACGATCAACGCACGTAATTCGTCTATGTGGACCAATCGGATCCTGCGATTTGTTGAACAGTAACACATTATTATTGGATGGCGATTAATACAAATACGCCCGCGACGATTGTGATTCATCCGATAATAGCAAACTCATAATCAACTTGTTAACACATTTAGCGTATATTTAGTATTCACAACTCACACACAACCTGTACACATTCTTTTTCCACCTACCCCTAACTTAAGGCTGCATTACTAGGTTTCTAGACCTGCGTCACTGAAAGAAAAACTCTACAAGTTAGAGCAGATGTAAACTGAAAAAACAGACATGGAAACATGTCAACAAACCAGAATTGCGTTTCTAGCGCTCACCTTTGGGGTTAATACAAAAGGAGTATGTAGTAGTGTTGGAAAAAATACAAAGTGTGTTTAATCGTTGACGATAAGCCTGCAGTAGCAGGTACGCCCTGCAAATGACGCAAAATGTGATTGTCGACATTTATACTCCTGCAAGAAAAAAGGTTAGTGTTCACATATGTGAAACCTGCACACATAATGTTGACGCTACGCACGACTTTAAGCTTCCTCCAATGGAACCGCCAAATGCATCGTACTTAGACTTCGCATAGTCGGTTGCGGCGGCTCCACCTACGACGGTTACGCAGGGCGACGAGATGCTGCACAGTGCTAGTCTCAAACTGAATAAACGTAGAATTGTAAGAACCAAGGTAACTTGATTTGTGACAGAAAACATAGGACATAAGGCGAAACCATGTGGGCCAAAACATGTCGTAGTAAACTTTTATACCTCACCAGCAATACATATACCGTTCTCATCGAGACACTTGCCGAATAGGCGCTTTTGCGTCGCCAGTTGCACGCATGTCGTCCGCACAAAGGCGTTGGACATTCGATCTGCGAAGGGGAATGGGAGGTTAGAGGGATAAATAGACGGTACATGTCAAACAGAGAGCTTGGTTCACAACGATGTGTATGCGCCAAGACAAAGCTCTAAACAACAATCTTTGCGCACGCATCGTAGTGATGACGTTCAATAACATAGGGCGCATCTGGGCTTGAAACATGTATAGCGTAGTTGCTAGTCTAAGGAACCTAGAGTGCGCGTATGCTGAACGTTGCACTGGACATCAACAAGGGGGGACTATGAGGTAGGTGTGGGTAGTACGGGAGGTACAGGTGTGGAGGGGAATCATGTGATAAAGATTCCCATGTTGAAAGTGAGGGGATATTGGGTGGACGTTTGTTGGGTTGGGTGTGCTGACGTGTAAGTATCGGAAGGTGCATATTGATTGACTCGTCACAGCACAACAATCATTGGTTCACAACGATTCTTTGGCTCACACGTCACCCCATGTGAAGAAACCAGGTAGCATTTGTGGGTTGGGTTGGGTGGTTGGGTTCAGATTGGATACTGAACGAAAACAATGTATGGAGTTGTTGCACCTCGCTGGACTTCGTGGGTTCGTTTTGTTTCGTTAAATTTGTGGTTACATTACACTGCCCTCGTCACTCTGCAAAACCGCATGGAATCTCTCTAGAACGTGCGACACCGACTGACACGGAAAAGTTGACGGAAAAGCAACTGGTGTACCGAATGTTGCGATTTTCGTGCATTGGTTTTTGGATACTTCGCGCAACTTGTACGCAAGGTATACGCAGAAAAACCTTCGAAGGCCAAATTTCGCAGCTTCCCTTTTTCGCGATGATGTAAGGACCGAACACCAAACTATCCCTGCTCTTCCTTCGCCCTCCCCTTCGACTCTTCATATCACCCACCCGGTCTCTCCTCATCCCCGTCCTCAGGGTTGCATTGTCTTTGGCACATTCCGAGCAGCAGCAAGCCTTTGAGAAAGAAAAAACCCATTGCGCCCGAAATGGAGTGTTGCCAACCGAAAGGAGCAACTGGCTTCTATCACAAGCTTCTTAACCGCCCGTGCGAAATTCGTGAAGTTTTGAGACGTCTCAAGACTTATAACACAAGATTCTCAACCGCCCGTGCGCCCTCATCTTCCCCACCACTCTCCCCCTCCTCCAGGCCTCGTGGGTGCAGCGCCGTTTCGAGGGCATTCTGAGCAGCAACGAGGGGACAAACCCGTTCTTTGCGGGGTGGCATCTGCCCTGCCCCGTCCCGTCGCCCTGCCCCGTCCCGTCGCCCTGCCCCGTCGCGTCGCCCTGCCCCGTCGTGTAGCCCTTCCCCGTCCCGTCGCCTCTGCTCCGTCGCGTCGCCCTGCCCCGTCGCGTCGCCCTGCCCCGTCGCATCGCGCCCGCCCTTTCCCCCGTCCCGTCGACCCTACGCCCTAGCCCGTTCTTCCGCTGCGACTAAGTCCCCCCACCTGAACCCTAATTTGCCTCTTACCTCCTGCTGTTACTCGCCTGCTCGTTCGCGTTCGTTCTCGCTATGGCGACTCCGCGAGTTCTTCGTTTCGACGCTGACGGTAGACCTCTTGACTTTTCCGTCTGGCTTCTTCGCGCTCGCCGTCTGTTAGAGAGTCAAGTCCAGGGGGGCGAGACCCTCTGGTCGCACGCTACTGGTGACCTCCCCGAGCCCCCCGAGCCTGCCGCTTTAGGTCCTGCCCCTGACGATGCTGCTACGGCTCGCTTTGCCCGTCAGCGCGCTGACAGGACGGCTTGGACGTCGCGTGACGCTGCGGCCTGCATCGCACTCAGCAGCCTCCTCCCTGAGTCAGAGGAGGTCCACTTCACTCAGGTTCGCACCGCTGCTGCGTACCTCACTGCGATTAAGGCCCGCTACTCTACTCCCGCTACTGTCTCTCTTGGCCGTCTTTTCCTCCCGTTCCTGTTTCCTGATCTCGCCTCGTTTGAGCGCTCTGCTGACTTGATCGCTCACCTCCGCTCGCTCGACGCTAGTTACCGCGCTGCTTGCACTGAGGCACAGCTTGCACTGCTTCCTCCCCCTATGGCGATTACTATATATTTCATCGCCACTAGCCTCCCTGACCGCCTTGCCTCCGTTCGCGACGCGCTTCTGCTGAAGCACCCTAGTGAGCTCACCGTCGATGTCCTTGAGTCTGCACTCAAGGACGTCGAGAGCAACCTTCGCTCGGTAGCCGCTGCCTCTGGTGCTGTGCCCCCCCCACTCTTCCACGGGTGCACAGTCCCGCAGTTACCCACCTTTACTGCCTCACTTGCCACTGCCGCTACTGACGCGACTGCAGCTGCTGTTACGACTGCGTCGCGGTCCCGCGGTAGGAGTGGCAAGAAAGGCGGTTCTGGTGGTGGTAGTGGAGGTGGAGGCGGAGGTAGTGGAGGTGGCGTTGCGCCTGGCGGCGGTGGAGGTTCAGGGCCTGGAGAGGCGCCTCGTGCAGTGACTGGTGACTCCACTGCGCCTGCTAGTGGTGGCGACGCCCGAGTTCGTCAGTCGCCTCCTGTACTTCCTGCCCCGGTTGGTGGAGCAGCGGCGTGGTACCAGGCTCAGCGTCAGCAGCAGCTTCTGCAGCACCAGCAGCCCCTCTCCTCCCAGCAGCCTCAGCAGCAGCAGCGGCAGCAGCTGGCTCCAGGGTCGGGGCTGCGTCAGACCCAGCGCGGTGCTGCTTCCACTCCCTGCACCTACCAGGTTCTGACAGGCACTCGTCGTGGCCACCCTTGTGGCCGGTTTCACCCCCCTGGTCAGTGCTTTGCTCAGCTCACTGACACGGTTCGTTTGGTCTACGGGGTTGGTGCTCCTGCCCCTGACTGGCTGCCTCTTGTTCAGCGCTACGGCTCCGCTCTGTGGGGCATGTCTGCTGAGCAGTTAGTTGATCTGATTGGTACTCCCCATGCTATGTATGCTGTTGTTGACTCTAGTGTTTCTGACTCTGCTTACTCTGGTGTTGTTAGCTTAGGTGCTAGCCTTGCTCAGTTGCCTGTTGCTAGTGTAGGTTCTTGTGTAGACTCTAGTCCAGCGGCTACCTCAGAGGACGGTTCGCTGTCGTTCACGCTGGACTCTGGAGCCTCTCACTGCTTCTTTCGTGACAGCACGACACTTACGCCTCTTCCTGCGCCTGTTTCTGTGGCGCTGGCTGATCCCACTTCGGGACCAGTCACTGCGCGTCACACTACCACCTTGCCGTGTCCGGCTGCTCCTTCTGGGTCTCTCACTGGGTTTCACGTCCCCTCGTTCTCCCGGAACTTGGTGGGCGTGCGACCCCTCGTGAGTCAGCACGTGGGTGTGTGGTTTGAGCCTTCTGGAGAGACTGCGGTGTGTGTTGACGGGGACTCTTACCAGCCCCTCGCCACTTTTGCTGCTGAGCCGGGCTCCGGTCTCTACACTCTTCACACTGGCCCGCGCGCTCAGCAGCGACTGCAGCAGCAGCAGCAGCAGCAGCCGCAGCAGCAGCAGCGGCAGCAGCCGCAGCCGCAGCCACAGCGGCCGCCGTCGCAGCGGCCACTCCTCCCAGTTCCTGTCCCTCCCCCTAGTCTCCTCCCTGCGTCTCACCAGGTGGTTCCGTCCCCTCAGGTTGTCGCGTCCAGTCCAGTCGCTGCGTCTTGCTCCTGTCGGTCGCTTGCCCACCCCACCGTTCTGTGGCACCACCGGATGGGACACCCTTCTCTTCCACGTCTGCGTGCTATGTCTAGTCAGCGTCTGGTCTTAGGTCTCCCGCGTGTCTTGCCGTCGCTGCCGCCGTCTCTTGCACCACCGTGCGGTCCTTGCGTCGAGGGTAGGCTGCGTGCCACCCCTCACTCCTCCTCCCTTCGTCCGGCCACCGAGCCTTTTGAGACGCTGCACTTGGACGTCTGGGGCCCCTCTCCTTGCCCTGGCCCTGAGCGTGAGCGTTTCTTTTTGGTGGTCGTTGACGACTACTCCCGCTACACCACAGTGTTCCCCCTGGCGAGGAAGTCTGAGGTGACTTCTACGCTGATCAGGTGGTTGCTTACCACCCAGGACACTCGTGGTCGTCGTGTCAGCTGTCTCCACTCCGACCGCGGGGGCGAGTTTCGCTCCGGCATTCTCGCTGGATTCTGTCGCGAACAGGGCATTCGTCAGTCCTGGACGCTTTGGAGTCCCCACAGCAGAATGGGGTTGCTGAGCGTCGCATAGGCCTGGTCATGGAGATTGCCCGCACCTCCTTGACTCACGCCCGTGCCCCCCATTTCCTGTGGCCATACGCAGTCAGGTACGCCGCGCACCAGCTGAACCTCTGGCCACGCGTCTCTCGGCCGGAGGCTTCACCGACCAGTCTTTGGACAGGGTCCCCTGGTGTCGCGTCGAGGTTTCGTGTCTGGGGGTGCTTGGCTCTTGTCCGCGACACCTCCGCGGACAAGCTCTCGCCTCGCGCCGTTCCTTGTGTCTTCCTTGGTTTCCTTGAGGACTCCTCTGACTTCACCTTTTACCACCCTCCCTCTCACCGGTTCTTTGACTCCCGTGACGTCCGTTTCGAGGAGTCCACCCCCTACTACGTCAGGTACCCCAGTCGAGGTCTCCCGGTTCCTCCTCCCCCCCTCTTCCTGACAGCCGCTCCCCCGCCTGCTCCCCCGGTACAGCCTCCCCCCCCTGGTCCAGCCCCGTCTGGTGTGTCTCAGGCTAGCCCTCCCCCTTCGGTAGCCCCCCCTGTACAGCCTCCCTCCCCACAGTCTTCCTCACCGCCTCCTGTAGGTGCTCCCTCTCGGGAGGTTGGTCCTACGACTGTCCCTGTACAGGTCTCTGGTTCTGGGGGTGCTGGAGTTGGAGCTGAGCCGCGGGTTGCAGAGGACTCTTCTCCTCCGGGGGCTGGTACTGGTCGTGCGGAGTCTGGGGGTGCTGGTGCTGCGTCTGGGGGTGAGGGTGTTCCTTCGGTTTCTGGAGCGCCTGGGTCTGGAGCTGGTGTTGGTGCTGCCTCTGGGGGTGGTGTGCTTGGTGCTTCGGAGGTCGACTCTGGGGCTGCCGCTGCCCCGGACACTACTCCTTCCCCCCACCCCTACCCGACCAGGTTCCAGGCTCGTGTTCGTCGTGCTCGTGAGGAGCAGCTGGAGTTGGAGAGAGAGGAGAGAGAGTTGCAGCGGCTCGAGGAGCAGGAGCGACAGCAGCAGGAGCGACAGCAGCAGGAGCAGCAGCAGGAGCAGCAGCAGGGGCAGCAGCCGCTGGAGCAGCAGCAGCCGCAGCAGCCGCAGCAGCAGCAGCTGCCGTCTCCTCCTCCTGTCTCGGGTCTTCGGACCCTTGGTCTCCCCTCTCCCTTTCGTTCCTCCTCCCCCTCTCCTTCCGTCTCTGGTCCTCCGCCCTCCTGACCCCTCTCCCGCTGTTTTCCCTCGTTCTCAGTCTTCGTTGTCCCCTCCTCCTTCTCAGACTTGGGCCTCTCGTCGCTCCCCTCGTGCTCGTCCCTCGTCTCCTGTTCCCTTCACTGACCTTCGTACTGCCTTACTTCGTTCTAGTCCACCTCGTCCGTCTCCGTCTGTGCTTCCGTCTCCTCCTGAGTCGGCTCTCACTGCGTCGCTCCCTACTCCTGTCACTGACTACTACCGCACGTACCGTCCTCTTCTCTCTCGTGTTCTCGCCTCACTTGTTACTCACCCTCGTGCCTCTGTGTCCTCTGTGTCCGCTCTTACTGCCGCAGTCACTGAGTTTGCCTCTACCCGCCGCCTTGACTTCGCCACCGCTCTTGTGGCTGCTCCTCCTTCCAGTCCTCTGGCCGTCGGGGGTGTGTCTGCCCTTGGCTGTGACGCCCTAGAGGACAGACAGTTTGAGCTAGAGTTCCTGGCGGCCGCTTCCCCTCATCTCTGTGCCATGCTCCTCGCCCCTGAGGGTGACCCCGACGCCCTTGACATTCCGACTCCTCGCCGCTGAGGCAGTGTCAGGGCCTTGGGCCTCTCAGTGGAGAGCTGCCATGGACGCAGAGATGGCCTCCTACAGATCCACAGGCACCTACGTCGATGAGGTTCCCCCTCCGGGGGCGAACGTAGTCGACGGCATGTGGATCTACAGGGTGAAGCGGCCACCGGGATCTCCTCCGGTCTTCAAGGCGCGCTACGTGGCTAGAGGTTTCAGTCAGCGCGAGGGAGTTGACTTCTTTCAGACCTTCGCGCCCACCCCGAAGATGACCACTCTTCGGGTGTTACTACACGTAGCAGCACAGAGAGACTACGAGTTACACTCTCTCGACTTCTCTACTGCTTTCCTTCAGGGCAGTCTTCACGAGGAGGTCTGGTTGCGTCGTCCCTCTGCCTTCACTGGCACTTTCCCTCCTGGGACCCAGTGGAGGCTGAGGCGACCGGTTTACGGTCTTCGTCAGGCTCCTCGTGAGTGGCACGACACCCTGCGTTCTACCCTGTCTGACCTTGGGTTCCAGCCGTCTTCTGCTGACCCGTCGCTGTTCGTTCGTCGTGGCACCACACCTTTCTTTGTTCTGGTCTACGTTGACGACCTTGTTTTCGCCACCCCTGACAGGGTTGCTTTGGCACACGTGAAGTCCGAACTGCAGAAGAGACACACCTGCACTGATCTTGGTGAGCTGTGCCACTACCTTGGCCTGCAGATCACCAGGGACAGAGCTGCTCGCACCATTACACTTTCACAGTCGCACATGGTGCAGCAGGTCCTTCAGCGGTTCGGGCTTCAGCACTCCACAGTACAGCGCACACCTCTTGCTGTTGACCACAGACTCACTGGACCCTTTCCTGACGAGCCGTTCGAGCCTAGTGGTCCCTACGCAGAGCTTGTGGGTTGCCTCATGTACCTGATGACTTGTACTCGCCCGGACCTCGCCTTCCCTCTCAGCGTTCTTGCGCGCTTTGTTGCGTCAGGGAGACACCGTCCTGTTCACTGGACAGCAGCTGTGAGGGTGGCGAAGTACCTAGCGACGACGTCAGGCGTGGGGCTAGTTCTTGGAGGGCAGCAGTCTGTCGTACTTACTGGTCACTGTGACTCCTCTTACGCTGACGACGCTGAGACTCACAGGTCTACTCAGGGGTACTGTTTCAGCCTGGGTTCTGGAGCTGTTTCCTGGCGGTCCACGCGCTCCTCTTCGGTCTCGACCTCTACAGCTGAGGCTGAGATCTACGCTGGTGCCATGGCGGCACAGGAGCTGCGTTGGTTGACCTTCTTGCTCACCGACCTTGGTGAGCGGCCGAGCTCTGCACCGACCTTGTTCACTGACAACAAGGCGTCTATTCTCCTTTGTCGAGAGCCACGACTGGAGAGCAGAGTGAAGCACATTCACGTCAGGTACTTTCTTCTGCGAGAGTTGCAGAGGCGTGGACAGGCTCGCTTTGAGTTTGTGGAGTCCGAGGCCAACACTGCAGACATCTTCACCAAGGCGCTTCCGCCTTGTGACCACCAGAGGTGCTGTGTGCAGTTAGGCCTTGTTGACACTGGTTCTCGTGTTGCTTAGACTTGAGTGTACTGTTTACTTTGCTTTCTATATATCTCTGTTACTTCTTGGACTGGCCTTGTGGCCACTGTTGTTTGTGCTCAGACTGTGTGGTGACGTTGTGATCCACCCTGAGCTTTGTTTCTTGGACTGGTCTTGTGACCGTACTCGTTTGGTTCTGCTAGACACCCCTCACTTAGGCTATGGGGTTGTGTCAAATGTTGTAGCCTATAGTGAGGTTTGTCTTAGGGGGTACAAAACTTAGGGTTAGCTATATGTACCCCAACCAACATCAATGCACCATCCATTCTTCATTCTGACACCTAGTTGTTTGAATCTGCGAATTGTCACAGTGGAAGTATGGAGATCGATTCCCGCTTGCGTCGCGCATAGCGGACTGTGTGAACGAACGTGATTTTCTTGTTATAAGACATTTCTGTGCTACTGTTCAGTGTTACAGGTACACCTTTATCTTAATTCCTCAGTGTAGGATACAGCCTAATACTGAAAGTTCAGGGCTGTATTTTATGTTATCCTGATTTTCCAGCACTAGCACCCCAACTCTATCTTGAAATCAGGGTAATCAGGATAATTTATCCTGATATTGTCAAATGATATATATGTGTGATATATATTGGTAGGCTGTAGTGGGGTAGATGTTATAGGGGATAACACTTTAGGGTTGTGTGTCATGTACCAAACTCTCTCGTCAATCGAACCACCTTGCCTAGCTATCTCGACATGGCATCTAGAGCAGGTTCTTAGGACCTAAGTTTAAGGGCCCACCAGTTACTAAGTTACCTCACCAACGGCCTGCCTACCTGCCTTGCCTTTTGGTCTGCCTAGCCTGCTGCCCGCGCGCGCCTCGGCTGCGCGCGCACGCCTTTTTTTTTAGCGCGCACTGCTGCTGCCAGCCGCGTCGCGCCCCGTCCGTCGCCCGCGCAGCCCGCCCTGAGCCCGCATAGCTCGCGCGCGGCCCGTCCCTGCCTCGCGCAGCCCGCTAAGGCCCCGCGCAGCCCGTCTGCAGCCCGCGCGTCGCATGTGCTGCTCGCGCGCAGCCCCTTTTCCGCCCCGCGCGTCGCATTTGCTGCCTGCGCGGCCCACTCCAGCGCTGCGCGCTGCACCTACCGTCCGTGCGCGGCCCGCCTAGGCCCTGCACGTCGCGATTGCCTCTCGTACAGCGCATTGCTGCCCCGTGCATTGCGTCCGCCTGTACCTGCCGCCAGGGTTTAGGGTTTACCCTGTCTTTTTCTTGCCTGCCTTGCGCCTCTACCGTCTGCCTTGCGCACCTGCCTGCTACAGTTGCCTGCTGCCTGAACCTGCAGCCTTTGCCTACTGCCTGAGCCTGCTGCCTGAGCCTGCTGCCTGAGCCTGCTGCCTGAGCCAGCTACTTTTGCCTGCGCTGCAACCATGGCGACCCTTACTGTTCTCGCTTTTGAGCCTGACGGCCGCCCCATCGAGTTTGACACCTGGCTTAGTGATCTGCGACTTTACCTTATGACTGACGTCGCAGACGGAGTATCACTACTAGCCTATGTCACTGGCACTGTCCCTACTCCAGCTGAGACTGCTCCTGCCCCTGAACGAGCACAGTGGGAGCTCCGCGACGCAGTCGCACGCCTTGTTATTCGCAATCACCTACCGATCTCTGAGCGCGCGCATTTCAACCAGCTTAAGACTGCCAAGACGCTGTATGATGCTGTCGTTGCCCGCTATTCCGCCCCGGCCACAGCCACCGTTGGTAGTCTCATCCTGCCATACCTGTTCCCAGACTTAGCCTCGTTTCACACTGCTGCCGACCTTATCACTCACCTCCGCGCTAGTGACGCCCGCTTTCGAGCCGCTCTTACCGCCGAGTTCCTCGCCACGAACACCCCCCCGCTGTACTTCACCCTCTACATCCTCGTCACCCGCCTCCCTGACACTCTTCGCTCTGTCAGGGATTACTTCCTTGCCAAGGATCCTCCAACTATCACTCTGGACGACTTCGAGCAGCAGCTGGTCGCAGCAGAGAAGAACATCCTCGCTGTCGGTGCTGCTCGTGGCACTCCCCGCACTCCCCTCTTTGAGGGGTGCTCCCCCTCCCCTCTTGACCCCTCCTACGCCTCTGCTGCTACTGCTGTCGACTTCCTCGGTGCGGAGAAGGTCGCAGCGGCTTCCACTCCTGGTGGGAAGCGTGGTGGTGGCAGGAGCGGCAAGGGTGGCAGGGGTGGCGGTGGAGGGAGCGGTGGTGGAGGCGGCGGGGGTGGTGGAGGTGGTGGGGGTGGACGTGGGGGTGGAGGCGGTGGGTGGGGTGGCGGCAGGACCGGGGGCGGTGGAGGCGGCGGCGGCGGTGGTGGGGGAGGAGGCAGCGGCAGTGGCGGTGGAGGTGGGAGTGGGGGTGGATCTGGCCAGAAGGGTGGCCAGCAGCAGCAGCAGCCACAGCAGCAGCAGCAGCTTCCTCCCCTCACCTCCCAGCAGCTCAATGACTGGTATGCTGGGCGTGGGGCGTCTCGGGGTTCTGACCGCTGCCCCTATGTCATTCGTACTGGCCCCCGCAAGGGTCGCCCCTGCAACGGTTTTCACACTGAGTATCGTTGTTTTGCCAGGCTTAGTGACGCCTGGCGTGCCAAGTATCCTGATGCTACTGAGTTCCCCAACTGGGCCGAGCTGCTTAGGCGTGATGTGCCTATCTTTGATCTGGACTATGATGTTATTCTTGCTGCTATGTATGCATTGACTGTTAGTGCTGAGGGTGACTGCTACTTGTGTGTGCCGCCTGATCCTGGTATTGACCCCGGTATAAGGGCTGCAGCCCTAGGTGCTAGTGAGTCTGCTCCCCGTGGTACTGAGTCGACTCAGGCCTTGCACACGTTTACACTTGACTCTGGTGCTTCCCGCTGTTTCTTTCGCGATAGCACCACCGTCACTCCCCTCCCTGCACCTGTCCCTGTCTCACTGGCTGACCCCTCTGGGGGCCCAGTGCTTGCACGAGCCACGACTGTGCTCTCGTGCCCGGCGGTCCCGTCTGGTGAGCTGTCAGGTCTCCACGTTCCCTCGTTCTCTACGAACTTGGTGAGCAACGCCGTCCTCCAGGATCACTGGGTTGACACCTGGACTCCTGGAGGGCAGCGTGTGGCGATCTGCACGTGCTCCAAGACTGGCCGCCACCTGGCCACGTTCACTCGTGAGCCGGGGTCTAGTCTGTACACCCTCACCACTGTTTCACGCTCCACTCCTTTGTCTCCTCAGCTGTACGCGTCTGCCCAGGTAGCTACCCAGTGTGAGTGCCGCCGCCTGTCGCACGACACGCTTCTGTGGCACCACCGCCTTGGTCACCCCTCCCTTCCTCGCCTTCGTGGCATGCACTCTCGCTCCCTAGTCTCTGGGCTTCCCAGGTCTCTGCCTGCCCTCCCTCCCTCGCCTGCGCCGCCCTGCATTCCCTGCGTCGAGGGGCGGCAGCGCGCCGCTCCTCACTCCTCCTCGTTTCCTCCCACAGAGGCTCCCCTGCAGACGCTCCACCTGGACGTGTGGGGCCCAGCCCGCGTCCAGGGACAGGGCCGTGAGCGGTACTTTTTGCTGGTTGTCGACGACTACACGCGTTACACCACGGTCTTCCCCTTGCGCAGCAAGGGGGACGTCCCTGCTGTTTTGATCCCCTGGATCCGCGCTGTGCGTCTCCAGCTCCGCGAGCGGTTTGAGCGGGACTTCCCTGTCCTGCGTCTGCACTCTGACAGAGGTGGTGAGTTCTCCTCTGACCTCTTGGCAGCCTTCTGTGCGGAGCACGGCATTACCCAGTCGTTCACGCTTCCGGCCTCTCCGCAGCAGAATGGGGTTGCTGAGCGCCGCATTGGCTTAGTCATGGAGGTCGCTCGTACCTCCATGATCCATGCGGCGGCTCCCCATTTTCTGTGGCCGTTTGTGGTCCGGTACGCCGCGCATCAGCTCAACCTCTGGCCCCGTGTCTCCTTGCCGGAGACCTCGCCCACGCTGCTGTGGACGGGGGAGGTTGGCGATGCATCGCGTTTCCGGGTCTGGGGTGCTCGTGCCTTTGTCCGCGATCTCACCGCGGACAAGCTCTCTGCTCGCGCCGTTCCCTGCGTCTTCCTTGGTTTTCCTCCTGACGCGCCTGGCTGGCAGTTTTACGACCCCACCTCGCGCCGTGTCTTTGCGTCTCAGGACGTCACCTTTGACGAGTCTGTTCCCTTCTACCGTCTCTTTCCCTACCGCACTGCCTCTCGCCCCCCCCCGCCGCTCTTTCTCGCTCCAGGTCCTCCCCAGGTAGACCCCCTCCCCGCGCCAGGTCCTGCTCCTTCAGGTGTTTCTCAGGTAGACCCTCCGGTACCTGCGCCTGTTGAGGTCACTGGTGACTCAGGTCCTGCTGGAGGTGGTCCTGCTCGGGGTGCTGTCTCTGGGGGTGCTGAGCCTGGGGGTGCGGAGCCTGAGCGAGAGGCGCCTAGAGGTGCTGAGCCTGGGGGTGCGGAGTCTGGGGGTGCTGTGCCTGCGCGTGAGGAGCCTGGAGGTGCTGAGCTTGGGGGTGTCGAGTCTGAGGGTGCGGAGCCTGCGCGAGAGGAGCCTGGAGGTGCTGAGCCTAGGGGTGCGGAGTCTGGGGGTGCTGTGCCTGCGCGTGAGGAGCCTGGAGGTGCTGAGCTTGGGGGTGCCGAGTCTGCGGGTACTGAGCCTACGCGTGAGGAGCCTGGGGGTGCTGGCGCTGAGGGTTCTGAGTCTGCTGTTGCGCGGTCTCCTTGGAGTAGCCGCCTTCGTCCACGTGTGCCTCTCACCTCACAGCAGCTGCAGGACCAGTACGGTCGCCGTCAGGGTCGCACTGCTGGTGCCCGGGGCTCTACTGCTGGAGTCGCTGGTTCCGGAGGTGCTCGTCCTGGGGGTACTGGAGCTGCTGGGGCTTGGGGTGCTGGTTCTGGGGGTGCTGCTGCTGGAGACACTGAGGTTGGAGACCCTGGGACTGGAGGTGTCGGTTCTGGGACTGGAGCTGCTGGAGGTGCTGGAGCTGCTGGAGGTACTGGAGCTGCTGGAGCTGCCGGTACTGGCGCAGCTGCGCCGACACGACTGTTCTTCGCTCCACCGTCTCCGTCGTCTCTGCCGCCGTCTGACTCTGCTCTTCGTCAGGTTCTTACTCTCCCGTCGTCTACTGGTCTTCCGTTACAGCCTGGCTCACCGCTGCCTGCTCCTTCTCCTTACACTGAGCAGACTGGTAGTCCTGCTGAGCGTCGTGAGCCTGCGTCGCGTCCTGTCTCGCCTGCTCGTCCTGGTCGTACCGGTCGTCGTGTTCCTCGCTCGCGTCAGCCGGCTGTCCCCAGCGCACACCTCGTAGTCCGTCGTCCTTCCTCTGCTCCGCAGCCTGTTCCTCTGCCGTCTCCTCCTGCGTCCTCGTTGCCTGACGTTCCGGACCCTGCGTCTGACCGGTTTCGTGCTGAGCACCCTACTGTCACGCGTCTGCTAGCCACAGTTGTCACTGACCCGTCGTTTGAGTCTGCTGCTGCGTCTGCTCTTGTCGCTGAGCTTGTTGACTTTGCTGCTGCCTGTCGTCTAGACTTCACTGCCAGTCTTGTTACTGAGTCTGAGTCTGTCTGTCCTCCTTCCGTCGGGGGTGAGTGTGCTCTTAGCACGGACGTCCTTGAGGACAGGCAGGAGGAGTTCCAGTGTCTTGCTGCTGCTTTACCTCATCTTGTGTCCTCGCTACTTGCCCCTGAGGGAGACCCGGATGCACCAGACATCCCGACTCCGCGCTCTTACGCAGAGGCGATAGAGGGTCCCTACTCCTCTCAGTGGCAGGCAGCCATGGACGCAGAGATGGCTTCCTGGAAGTCCACACGCACCTATGTCGACGAGGTTCCCCCACCTGGGGCGAACATTGTCAGTGGCATGTGGATTTTCAGGGTGAAGCGGCCGCCGGGTTCTCCGCCTGTCTTCAAGGCGCGTTACGTGGCTCGAGGCTTCAGTCAGCGAGAGGGAGTTGACTTCTTCCAGACCTTCTCCCCCACCCCGAAGATGACCACTCTTTGGGTGCTGCTGCATGTTGCTGCTCACCGTGACTACGAGCTTCACTCTCTTGACTTCAGCACAGCTTTCTTGCAGGGCAGCCTGCACGAGGAGATCTGGCTGCGCCGCCCCCCGGGCTTCACTGGGTCGTTCCCTCCTGGCACCCAGTGGAGCCTCCGGCGGCCGGTCTACGGTCTCCGCCAGGCGCCACGTGAGTGGCACGACACACTGAGGACTACGCTTGCGGCTCTTGGGTTTGCGCCTTCTACTGCTGACCCGTCGCTGTTTCTGCGCACCGACACTTCACTGCCGCCGTTCTACATCCTCGTGTACGTCGACGACTTGGTTTTTGCCACTGCTGACACTGAGGCTCTCGCCCACGTGAAGTCGGAGCTGCAGAAGAGACACACGTGCACTGACCTAGGTGAGCTGCGCAGCTACCTTGGCTTGCAGATCACCCGGGACAGAGCACGCCGCACCATCACCCTGACTCAGTCACATATGGTGCAGCAGGTCCTTCAGCGCTTCGGCTTCACCTGGTCCTCAGCACAGGCCACTCCTCTGGCTACAGGTCATTCGCTCTCAGCTCCACCTTCGGACGAGTCCGTAGAGCCGAGTGGTCCTTACCCAGAGCTAGTTGGCTGCCTCATGTACCTGATGACTTGCACTCGTCCTGACCTCGCGTACCCTCTTGGTCTTCTGGCTCGCTACGTGGCTCCTGGTCGGCACCAACCTGAGCACATGGCTGCTGCTAAGAGGGTACTGCGCTACTTGTGCAGCACATCAGGCATGGGGCTAGTGCTTGGAGGGACGAGCCCAGTTGTTCTCACTGGGCACTCAGACGCTTCTTGGGTTGACGACCAGGCTACTCAGCGGTCGTCACAGGGTTACACCTTCAGCCTTGGCTCTGGTTCAGTTTCGTGGCGTTCTACACGCTCGTCTTCAGTTCTCGGCTCCAGTTGTGAGGCTGAGATCTACGCCACAGCCATGGCTGCACAGGAGTTACGCTGGCTCACCTACCTGCTGACTGACTTGGGAGAGCAGCCTCGTTCTCCTCCAGTGCTGTACGTCGACAACAAGGCCGCCATTGCCTTGTGTGAGGAGCACAGACAGGAGCACAGAACGAAGCACATTGCTCTCCGTTACTTCCTGGCTCGAGAGTTGCAGCAGCGAGGCCAGCTTCGTCTTCGTCACGTGGCCACTCGGGCCAACACTGCTGATATATTCACCAAGGCACTTCCGTCTGGTGATCATCAGCGCTTTTGTACCCTGTTAGGCCTTGTGCCTACGCTTCCACACTTGCTGTAGTTTCTGCTTGTACTGTGATATATATATATATATATATATATACCTGCATGCTGGCTCTTGCTAGGTAGCCATCACTGTACTGTTATTGCTGCATATATATCTCTGCATGTGAACTGGCCTTGTGGCCATTTGCTTGTGCTCAGAATGTGTGGTGACGTTGTGATCCACCCTGAGCTTGTTTTGCTTCTCTTGACTGGTCTTGTGACCCGTTGCTCTCCCCCACTTTGCCTATGGGGGTATGTCAAATGATATATATGTGTGATATATATTGGTAGGCTGTAGTGGGGTAGATGTTATAGGGGATAACACTTTAGGGTTGTGTGTCATGTACCAAACTCTCTCGTCAATCGAACCACCTTGCCTAGCTATCTCGACAGATATCTGAGGGCCTGTACGGCTCGTTGGAAAGCTACAAGAGTGCTCTACTGCTTAGTACAAACTAGAGTTCCTGTTAACTAGAGGTCACGCCTCTACATCATTTTGGTCGCCTAGACCTAGAAGACAATCTTCCTTGAGATGTCTGGTGGCAGGCAGAGAGTATCTTGGAACCATGCCAGAGTCTCTTAGAAGCAAAGTCACCTAGTATTCCAAGCTACATCCCAGAGCGTGAGTTTCTTTCTTTCTCCGTCTGCGCTTTTCATGCCGCATCTCTGCCTTCCCCAAATCTCACCTCCTCTCCATCTGCCCCTCCTCGTGCCGACGCTCTCACCGCTGTTCACCGCATCAGACCTGCTAACAAACCGGGCACTGAGCAGGGCGACCTCGGTGCTGGTGTCGGGGACGTCAGCGGGGGGCCTGGCAGGATCCCGCTGGTTGGTGCACAGAAAGCGAGTGCAGTGCAGCACAGGGTACAGCTGTAACAGTGTACAGTGGCATAGTTGATATAGTACGGTACAGGAAAGGGTTTGGTGCATTTATGCCAGTATGGCTTATTGCACACGGCATAGCCACGTCGTGGCGGTGGAGTGTGGTGAAGGTTGCCAGGACTCCGATGAATGTTGCTGTAGCTGAATGGATGGCCCTGGGTAGTACTGATTCAGGGCCTCAGTTATCAGGATAATTTATCCTGATTCTCCTGAATTCAGGATAGGTGTCGTGTGCTAGTCCTGGAAAAACAGCATAACGGGAATAATTGTCCTGTAATTTCAGTATAACGGTAATTTTGCGTACTGAAAACTCAGGATAGTGTCGAATCTCGCTTTGAAGCGAGATGTACTGTACAAAAAATCTCCTGGGTTTCGGGGCCTAAAATGTGTACGGGCGAGTAAGAGTAAGCGTGAATCGAACAAGAGACCTTTCTCGTAACCCATTGTCGCTTTACCCGTTACCACACTTCACCTGTTACGCAATGTGAGCGCTAAAATAACAGCATATAAAAATAAATAGCACTGACATTTCAGGATACCTCACCCTGTGCAGCCCTGACAATTCAGGGCAAATTCTGATTTCCTAAAAACTGCCCTGAGGCCTCAGTGTACCCCCAAACGAATCTGAGGCCCTGTACTGATTCCTCAGTGTTGTACACTTGAGGAAATAAACTCAGGGGATGTATGATTTTGGTTACAACAAAGATAAATTTTGTGGTCTTCCAGATTATGCTGCATTTACATCGATACTAGCCCTTGTCTTCATGTGCGCATACCTTCATCACCATCTTCTAATATGTAGTCCCCTACAATTTGCTGGGACAAGTTACGCAGTCCTCTTCATATGCAATCTTCTACATTTTGATGTTATTACTGCGCTTCCTTTGCATCACCACTTTCAATAACGCTTTCCCCGCGATGTTCACGAGCCATTGCGACACTATGTTGGTGACCAAGTATGCAATGATGAAGTGCATTCTGTGGCCAACAGGCACTGCGAACGACTGGAGTTTTTCGTTCACAACTCCTGGGGTTTGGTATGCGAAACGACAGCGATTTTCGCTTGCGACTCGCAACTTGTTTGCGAGAGCCACCGCCATCCGGTGCTGCAAATGCGCCAGAGGTTGTGTTCCCTGTAAATTGGCAAATCCACGTTATGCTTGCGTTCATTCGCCGGCTGCCCAGGCGATTGTCGTCAAAGCTACTGAGAGAGAATTGGGCGACCCGACACACTTCGAGCCAAAATAGCGAGGAAATGACATCGCATGCCGTAAGTTAGCTAACATCGCATCGCGGCGCAGTAATGACCGCTAGCCTGTTAGGAACGACGTCAATCCTGGCACATCTCGCAGCTACACGTGTCACTTGCTGTCCAGCACAGACAGCTGAGACACCCAGCCAATAAAATTCAGAGACGAACACTGTTCCAGCGGAAGCCACCAACCCGCAGCATTTCGCTCGCTTCGCTAACTACCCGCCGAGCTAGTCGCTACAGACGACCCAGTTTCCATCATGGCCTTACGAACGACTCCCCTTCAAAGGTTTTTCCTACGGATTCGGCTACTGCTGCCTGTGGAGGGCCCAGTCTCCCCACACTTGGCCGTTTCATTTCACCCCGTGCCGCGCTGCATGATCCCCGTCCCGTACCGCATTTGGGGAGCCAGCCACTCGTTTCCCTCAGCCACCCGTATCACTGGTAGTAGCGCTAATTACCTCTTTCTCTGTCGTCTCTTTTTTTTTTTTTTTTTTTCCTCGCCATATTGCGCATACAATCCCGCCGTCTCGTAATTTCCATCGTGATTCCGTAGCCGTCGATCTCGATGCGAGGATTATTAGAAACCAATTATCGAGTTCGCATTCCAGCCATCCACGTGGCATGGCTAAACGCCGTGGCGCTTTTGACCCTGCTAGCGGTGTGCCCTTCTAGATTGAGCACGGTGCGGCAAAAAAGGGCGCGACGAGCATGGAGCGATCCACGCCCCGCCACGTTGGTTCTTCTTCCAAAGAACAAATACGGAGCGCGATGCCTGGATGGAAGGTATGGAGTGGAAAGCTTTTTCTGGGTCCTGTATCCCGCCAGAGAAAGCATTTCCAAACTTTCACTAACTCTATCGAAGGCAATGGTTATGCCCCTCACAGAGCATTCTTGCACATTCGGATATGTACATTCGGATATGCACAGTCGGATATGCACATTCGGATATGCATAATCGGATATGCACATTCGGATATGCATAATCGGATATGCACAGTCGGATATGCATAATCGGATATGCACAGTCGGATATGCATAATCGGATATGCACAGTCAGCTGGCTCTCAGTAGATATTCCCCCCCCACCCAACTCCCTCAATTTGCTTCCCGCTTCCCCCTCCCCCGTGCCTCCTCTTGTCGACCTCGCATCTCCCCCAGTCCGCCGGGGTACTACCTGCGGGAGGCGCCTTGGAAGGGCGCCAGCGCGTGGCACATCCACTTTTGGGACGTCTCAAAAGTCCTCATTCCTCTTCCCCCTCCCCCGCGTCTCCGTGTGTCCCCCTCGCGTCTCCCCCAGTCCGCCGGGGTACTACCTGCGGGAGGCGCCTTGGAAGGGCGCCTCCACGTGGCACATCCACTTTCCGGGCGGCGGGTGGTGCGGTAACCGAAGACAGAGCCGCATTCGAGCCGGGATGCACCTGGGCAGCACCAGTATGTGGCCCAAATCCAACAACGTAAGTGGCGGTAGACTTCTAAGTCGACTCAAATGTCACCCAGTGCAGCATTCGAGCCCGGATGCAGCTGGGACGCACCAGTATGTGGCCGACAACCAACAACGCGAGTGGTATCTTGGTAACATCGAGATGACTTTCGAGGTGACTCAGAAAGCCTCCTTGGCAGCACCAGCATGTGTCCAAGAACCAGTAACGTGAGTTGGAGCATGGAGCAACTTTGCCAACAATGTTATTCCTTTTAATTGTGTGGCCTTCTCCTCCCGCCAAGGGAACTTGGGCGCGGGACCACTTCGGGGGCATCTGAGCAGCGGCGGCGGACAATCAGAGAACTGATGATCAGGGATCTGTTAATTAGTGGCGGATAATCAGACCCAGAAGTGTCGCTTGTTTATGCCACCCTGCCTGCGTTCTCCCCCTCGACATCCTCCCCCCACTCTCCGACTCCGCCTCCTCTTCCCCCCAGGCCACGTGGGCGCAGGGTCAATTCATGGGCATCCTGAGCAGCAGCGGCGGATAATTAGACCCAAAAGTCGCTTGTTTAGGCCACCCTGCTTGCTCCCCCACGACACCCCAACCCCCGCTCCCCGCCTCCTCTTCCCCCCAGGCCACGTGGGCGCAGGGTCAATTCATGGGCATCTTAAGCAGCAGCGAGGCGCTGAACCCGTTCTTCGCGGGGTGGCATCTGGCCATGGCTGTGTACTGCGATGGGGGCGGCTATGCGGGAGCAGCCGGGCGCGTGGCCGTGGGGGAGGGGCACTACGTGCACATGGATGGGAGCAGGATCGTCAGCGCTATCATGGATGGTGCGTTGATCGTCTGGGATGTGCATTGCGTGGGAAGGTGATAGCGCTGCGGCTGCTGGGGGATGTGCGTTGCGTGCGGTGCTGGTGTCTTTGTCTATGGTTGGTGCTTTCGTTCACGTGCCTCGACAAGCAATCATTTGTCTCCGCCCTTCTCGCTTCCTCTGTGTTCCCACCTGGTACCTCCTCTCTGTCTGTCCTTTCTCATGCTTCCTCTGCAACCTCATCAGGTTTTCAGACGTCTCAAAAGTCATCCTCTCTCTGTGTGCCCCTACTTATGCCTTCTCTGCGACCACATCAGACCTGCTGGAAAACCGAGCAATTGTAAGGGCTGGCAGTGATGCGCCTCTGTGACTCGCTCGCTGCTCTGCTGCCCCGCGCCACCGTCAAATGCCTCCTCGACGGCTCCTTCTTCCCCGGTACGCGTCCCCAGCTCGTTCTTCCAGGGCACACTCCCCTTCTCTTTTGTCCCAGGTACGTGCCCCTTCCCTTCCTTTCCTCCCTAGTAGGTGCCATAACCCATCCTTTTTCTGCACCACACACCGCTGGCCTCTCACACCCACCTCACCACATCTCACACACCCCCCCACTCCACCCTTTTGCATGCACGCCCCTCCCCCTCTTCATTTCTCCCGCTCTCCCTCTCTCTCTCCCCCAACCCCCCACATCCCCCCCCGCAGACGCCCCGGACTGCACGGGGCGAATGCACTTCCAGAGCCTGGCTCAGCAGATCTCAGCGCTTCACCGATTCTCCCCGCAGTCCCGCTGCGATCAAGGTAACGAGTTTCAGAGGCCCTGATTTTGAGGCACCTATGAAACTGCGTGCGCTTTCAGCGCCTCCTCCAAGGTGGGCCTCCTGCTCTCATGCAACCAGTTGAAGTGCATGTGCTGCTGCTTCCGTCGCTCAACCCGTCGTACCGCTGCTAAGTCACCTCTTAATCCCCTGACTCACCCTCTTGCCATCCTGACCGCTTTCTGTCTTTGGTTCATTTTTGTAACGCGTTGTTCTCTCACCAAACCTCGTTTCCGCATGGGAGGGGCAAAAAGTTGAATTGGGGGTTTCTGGCGCGTGGCGATGGTAGCACATGGCACTGGGGCGGCTTGAGCTCGTCCTAGAGTCCTAGGGGGGTAGAATGTTCGCATCTCCTTCTTACCTCGTCCCCCTTGCCCGCTAGCTCGCCAACCTAGTGCCATGGGCTACCATCGCCTTCCGTTTTCACTGCATCCTTCCACCTTGTTTTCACCTTTCAAGTCTTCCAGTCTTACCTGCCTTTGCTTCATTTGTCGCTTGTGATCCTTTTCCATGGCTTTATTCCATCCTGACCAGTTTCCCGCATCCTGTATCCTTTATTCTCATTCTCACCAGCCCATGCCCTTGTTCCAGGAGGGAGGGCAGTGGGATGACGCACGGCCTGCGTCCTGCATGCCCTGCTGACCACGCCACTCCTTCACGCGCCAAACGAGCTCCACTGGCGCTGCTGCTGCTGGGAGGGCTGCTGCTGGGAGCAACTGCTGCTGCTTCCGTCGCTCAACCCGTCGTACCGCTGCTAAGTCACCTCTTAATCCCCTGACTCACCCTCTTGCTACCTGTCTTTGCTTCATTTCGTAACGCGTTGTTCTCTCACCGCATGCTCGTAACCAAAACTTCATTTCCGCATGGGAGGGGCAAAAAGTTGAATTGGGGGTTTCTGGCGCGTGGCGATGGTAGCACATGGCACTGGGGCGGCTTGAGCTCGTCCTAGAGTCCTAGGGGGGTAGAATGCTCGCGTCTCCTTCTTACCTCGTCCCCCTTGCCCGCTAGCTCGCCAACCTAGTGCCATGGGCTACCATCGCCTCTCTGTTTTCACTGCATCCTTCCACCTTGTTTTCACTTTTCAATTCTTCCAGTTTTCCCTGCCTTTGCTTCATTTGTCGCTTATTCCTGCGTCCTGTGTCCTTTATTCTCTTTCTCACCAGCCCATGCACTTGTTCCAGGACAAGGAGAGTGGAACTCTCAAGAGCATCACGAGAGGAGCAACACTCCAAGGGCGACACTCCAAGTGCACAACTCGACACAGCTGTGGCCCATCCAACCACGGGTTTGCACACTCGTTTCGCATTCTTACATTCGTCGTGATTACTTCAATACTCCTGCTGTGTTGTTGTGTCCTGCCTTTGCTTGCTCACTTTCTCTCCCTGCCGCTTTCACCTCCGTACCTACTCCTCCCTTCCGCATACCCATCCCTGTTGCTGCTGTTGATGGTGCTGGTGCTACTGCTGGTGATGGTGCTACTTCTGTTGGAGCTGCCGCATGCAGAGCAGCACTCAAACTGACACCTGAAGTGCGAAATGAAGCACAACACAGCTGTGGTCCATCCAGCCTCTGGTTAGCACATTCGTTTCACATTCATGCACATCCGTTATTGCTTCAAGACTCCTGTTCTCTTGTTGCTCCCTTTGTTTGCTCGCTTCCTCTCCCTGCTTCATTCACCTTCCCTACCTGCTCGCCACCCCCCTCCCTCCACCCATTTCTTCCTCCCACTACCCATCTCATTCCAGCAGCGTAAATTCCATTGGTGTGGTAGGGTGCGATGGTGCGGGCGGGTGCTGCTGATGATGGTGATGGTGATGGTTGTGGTGATGGCAGCTAATGGTGGCGGTGGAGCGAGTGCTGCTGCCGATGGTGATGGCGCTTGCAGTCCCGCTGCTGCTGCTGCTGGTCCCACTGGTACGACTGGGGTCGCACGGCCTACTGACATGCAGAGCAGCACT
Organism: Closterium sp. Yama58-4; assembly: GCA_947470075.1. Taxonomy (NCBI): domain Eukaryota; kingdom Viridiplantae; phylum Streptophyta; class Zygnematophyceae; order Desmidiales; family Closteriaceae; genus Closterium; species Closterium sp. Yama58-4. Next base: position 85,308 of record CANIUD010000867.1, on the reverse strand, counting down.
CCAACTGACACTTCAAGATTGGAGCCGCTCGGCCACAGTCTCACCAGCTCGGACACTCCACTCTGGTGAGCCACGCAATACCATTCACTCCACTTCTCGAACAATACCATCCGATCAATCCGTCATAGAACAATACAGCAATTGCAGCTGTGCGCGGCTTTCTCGCAGGAAAGCCAAGGCAGGCTCTGCTTGTCCTGTGATGCACTCTTCAGATGCTGCAAGCAAGGCAGTCTCTGCCCTTCTGACTCGCTCCTTGCGGCCTGCCCTGTGCCCGCTTCCCTCGCTTGCAGGGCGACAGATGGCTATGGTCAGGAGAGAAGACTGAAGAATGAAGACTTAGGAGAGGCTCTAGGATGCTCTGTGTAGGTTGAACCTTGCTCGCTACGAACCCTCCCCCCGCCCCAACCCCCCCACCTCCCCACCTCCCCACCCTTCCTGACTTCCTTGCCTTCGCTCCCCGTTCCCCCCCCACTCCCTACGCTTCCACCCACTAACCCATCCATCTCTCTAGCCCACGACCCACCCCACTAATTACAGGGCAATCCCTCTCTGACTACAGGGCAGCGCCTAACTACAGGTACGCTAACCCCACTCTGACTACAGGGCAGCGCCTAACTACAGGTACGCTAACCCCACTCTGACTACAGGGCAGCGCCTAACTACAGGTACGCTAACCCCACTCTGACTACAGGGCAGCGCCTAACTACAGGTACGCTAACCCCACTCTGACTACAGGGCAGCGCCTAACTACAGGTACGCTAACCCCACTCTGACTACAGGGCAGCGCCTAACTACAGGTACGCTAACCCCACTCTGACTACAGGGCAGCGCCTAACTACAGGTACGCTAACCCCACTCTGACTACAGGGCAGCGCCTAACTACAGGTACGCTAACCCCACTCTGACTACAGGGCAGCGCCTAACTACAGGTACGCTAACCCCACTCTGACTACAGGGCAGCGCCTAACTACAGGTACGCTAACCCCACTCTGACTACAGGGCAGCGCCTAACTACAGGTACGCTAACCCCACTCTGACTACAGGGCAGCGCCTAACTACAGGGCATGCAGAAAGGGATAATGAACAAGCAAAGCAATGAATCTATGCGGAATGGAAAGAACAAAGAATTCTGGAATGTTAGCTTTGTGGTCTGTGTGAAGGAAGGGATAGGAGGATTAACAGGATAAGCTTAACTTGCTGTAACTCTTGTTCTGTTATCATAGGCTTTTAGGCTGCAGGCTATCTCTATGTCTAGTACAGCTGGTAGGGTGTATGCTGTTGGCTGTATCTCTAGGTATAGTACATGCTGTAGGCTAAAGGCTGTGGGCTAAAGGCTGTGGGCTGTAGGCTGTAGGCTGTGGGCTGGCTGTCTCACCTTGTATGCAGGTTATAGGAGTGTCGTGGCAAAAGAAGAGGAGGAAACGAGCAGAGGACGGCCATGCAGAGGCGAGGTGGAAGCACAGGAAGCAGAGAAGAAGTGGAAGGGCAGGAAGACAAGAGGTTGCTTCAGCAGTCGTGGTAAGATCTTTCTCGCCCTTGTATCTTCGCTTGGTTTCCATAGCCTCCTTTACTTGCCACCTTTACTTGCCGCCTGCACCTGGCTTCTTCTCTCTTGCCACTCCTTCATCTCATCTTAAGTTGTTGATCTGCCACTGTCCCAGATGTTCCAATGCCAAGGGAGCAGAGAAGAGGGAGAAGAATTGTAATGTGGTAAGTCCCTCCAACACTTACCCTTCTTGTCCTCGTCGCCTAGCGCCTTCAATGCTCTACATGCCATTGCCACTCTGCTTCACTCTCACCTGTCTCTCCATCTCCACATTTGATTCCCTCGGCCCAACTGTTTCTTGCCTCCCACTCATTCTGCTTGCTCCCCACCCACTCCTCTCTGCACACCTTCACGTTTCTCCTCATTCCATTCCTGTCACCACTCTCCCCCTGCTGTGGTTTTTTCCATCTGTCTCTCCCTTGCCACTCCTTTCGTTCATGCTTGATTGTTCCCACCCACTCACTCACCTGCGCCTCTCCCATCCAACTGTCACTCCATATATGCCATCGCTGCTTCTCTCATGTCTTTCCTGCCTCCTCCTCTGCCCTTCATCTTACAGTCAAGCACACCATGGGAGTTGCAGCAGCAGCAACGCTATCAACTGGCAACAACCAAAGGCGAATCAACAGAGTCCTCTTTCTGTGGTACGGTCTGCATCCTTTCCCTGCCCCATTCGCATAAGTGCACTATGCTTCTTCCAATCTCGCCCTCCTTTCCTTCATGCCACCTGCTCTCCTCTCATATCCTTCTCCCTCCTTGTGTCTCTTCCTTCAGCCAGGATCGGCAGTGGTGGCATGGGACGGACTTCAGGCAAGTCAGACAAGCCAGATCATCATCGTTTTATCGTAAGGCTGCTCACTTAACTCTCTTCTCCTCGACCCCAAGCCTCGACGACAGCCTTTATATCTTTTATTTTCTCCGATGTCCCCTCTACTTTCCGTACTGTACACCTCTTCCTCTCCTTTGCTCCACATGGCTTTACCTCTCATGTTTTCTTCTTCGGATGTGATGAAAAGTGGTGCGCGGAGAAATGGCTTGTCAGGAGTAACGGAGTGCCGCCTGCACTGCTCTCCTATCCTCCTCCCTCCCTGCGTTTCCTCCTTCAGGCAAGGACTGCAGTGGTGGCAAGGACTGCAGTGGTGGCAAGGACTGCAGTGGTGGCAAGGACTGCAGTGGTGGCAAGGACTGCAGTGGTGGCAAGGACTGCAGTGGTGGCAAGGACTGCAGTGGTGGCAAGGACTGCAGTGGTGGCAAGGACCGCAGTGGTGGCAAGGACCGCAGTGGTGGCAAGGACCGCAGTGGTGGCAAGGACCGCAGTGGTGGCATGGCATGGGACGGAACTCAGGCGAGGCCAACTCAGACAAGGCCAACGTGTGCCTCTTCCCATTGTAAGGCTGTGCACCCAACCCTCTTCTCCTCTGCTGATGACGGCCTTTCATTGCCCTTGCTTCTGCTTGTACCGCCTCCTCTCCTCTGACCTCCATCTATCTGCCTTCGCGTTCCTTGCTTTCCTTCATGCCCCTGTTTCATGAATGCACTCATATCATGTAGTATCATATCATATCTAATCATTGAGTGGGTGCCAAATTATATACATCATATCCAGACAACACACAGCACATCAAATCATATATGATATTGTCGTGTCGTGAAATTCAATTCTCGTGTGCCTTACCTTCTCCTCTCGTCTGCTTGCAGGACAACCGAATCAGTTCCTTCCATGTGGCAGCCAAGGCAGGAGTACGAAGACAATTGAATTGGCTTGGAGCTGAATCAGTTTAAATAGGTTATTCTGGTAGGATATCTAGACTAGTAACTCTCTCAGGTACGGTATCCCCTCCCTCCACCCCCCTGCATCGGACTTCCCCCACACCCTCCTCCCCCAGTCCCTTACCCCACGGCCCCTGCACTGCCCCTCCCTCTTCTTCCCCTTGCTGCCCACCCACCTCACCTCAGCGCCCCCTGCGTAGGCTAACCAGAGGACTCGACAGGGCTCGTGCACACTAACCACAGGGCTCGTGCATCATGACGCACTACCAACAGGGCACGTAGAATTGAGCACACTAACTACAGGGTGCGTGAGTAGAATCGAGAGCACTTACTGCAGGACATGCAGAATCGAGCACACAAACTACAGGAGCACAACAACAGCAGGGCTTGTAAAATCGACCGCACTAGCGCCAGGAGCCATTACGGTAACTGGAGGGTTCATAACTAAAGGCTTGAAGTTTAAGCACACTAACTACAGGGCTTATAGAATAAGCACACTGACCACAGGGGTTGTAAATCTGAGCATAGGTGCTATTCCGCTCACACAATGCTAGAAACCGCTTGTGACATATTGGTTTCATATAGCATATAGATTGGTTGGTCTTGCAGGATGGGCCAGCTGGTGTATCTATACGCGAAACCTGAGCTGTGAGGGGCACATAAACATTCAGAAGCGCAACCTGCGTCGTGAAAGCACCGTCGTCCAATCAGAGCCAATGGCAGCTGCTTGAGCCGTGGGCTAGCATGAAAAGCTAGCGGCGGAATTAGCAACATATTCGGTCAATTCGAACTGCGATCCAATCTTCACGGTGCGTGTTTGCAAATGCGATCTTTTCGGGCAGAACCACGCGGCTGCCCGTATAAAGGTCAGGTTGGGGCTCCCCGTGTTTAGGGTTGGGGCTCCCCTAATCGCATGCCATCCAGATGGGGTTTATTTTTTCTGACCGCGGGCAAATATCGACCCCTCAGCTTCTTCCACTGGGGATCGCATTTGCGAACCGCGCTGGCTAAATTGGATTGCAGCTGAAGTTGTCCCCAACATATTTGGTTCCATTTAGCATATCACGGCGCGGACCGCGACATTCGTGCATGGCGGGTGGGATGGTTTCCACGGCAGCGCGGAAGCAGGTCATGCATTGACTGCCGAGGAGGAACCGCAAAGGATGGTTGGATGATCTCGAATCCTGGCTTCGGGCCCGTGGAACACATTCACGGCTCGTTTCTTAGGTTTCTTGTCCTGCTTCATGCAAGCTAGGGCTCTTCAAACGCAACGCGTCATGATATGTGGCGCGCCAACGTTACAGCAGCAGCAAGCAGCATCATGCGTAGATCGGAGCACGGCGCGCAGGCAAGGCGGAGCGAGCGGGGACGAGCGTGAGCATGAGCAGGTCTGTGAAGGGAGGCGAGCGAAAGGCGTGGTGCGTCGTTGCCGCTGATTCTTGGAGAGAGAGAATGCCGTCAAGCTTTTCTTTGATTTGGAAGAATTCGAGCAGGAGAGCCACAACTAGGACCTACCGCGGCCTCAGAACCTAATTAGGGCAACTGTTCTCTCCCCAAGTGACTGCGAGAGTCTGCGAATATCATCGCTCCTCCGCCTTCCCCGGCTTGGCTGATCTTCCCGCACGATAGTAACCTCACCCTCTCCCTCACCGCCACCGTCACCCCAACCATCGACCTCACCCGCAACCATGTGTGTTCTCCTGCCGTGCGCCGACCCGACCACGCCGGGTGTTTGGTGGCGCGACGACGCGCAGTGGCGCCGCTACCCGCCGCACCTCGAAAATTCCGTGCGCAATGCCATTGCCGGGGGCCTCCCGTCGGTCGATCTCGGCACCTTTGCGTCCGACGTGTACCCTAACGGCGCGCGCTATACCGCGGATCTGCGCGCCATGAAGCAGCGGAACGTGCAGAGCGGGTACACGCGCCAGATTAAGGTGATTGGCGCGGCGCTGCCCGCTCCCGCGCCGTCCCAGGCCTTGGGAATGCCGAACCAGGTAAAGCGACCCTTGGAGGTAACAAGATTGCTGTACCTATCAAATCTCTTGCTTGACGACCGCAAAAATCTCTTCCAATCTTTCTGGGCGCCTTGAATCAGATTATCCTCATCAGCACGCCTTAGTTCAATTCTGGGACTACGTGTGTCGAATATCACCTCTGGAAAATTCTCGTACCATGCTGTCATGGTGTGCACTCCCAGGGCCTTCAGCTGCCGGGGGGGGCACCGCTGCCAACCATTCACTGGCGCGACAGTCGCAACAACCTCCGCGAGTACGACGCAGCCACGGCCCGAGCCATCTTCCGAGCCGGCGCGCAGGGCTACATGTGCGCGCAAACCGCGCCAATCATCACAGACGCGTACCCTCTGGGCGTGGTGTACACTATTGATCTGCAGCGCATGGTGCAGCGGAACCCGTTCACGGGGCGGGAGAGGGATGTGGTGGTGCAGTTTCCACACAACCCTCTTGAGCTGCTCAAGCTGGCTCTGGGGGCCACAGGACAGGACCGCAAGCAGGTGAGGGTTGCGAGGATGGCAAGCAGGTGAGGGTGTTGGCGTTATGGAGTTCTGGCCGAGTGGGTAAGGACCGTAGAGGGAGAGATGTGGTGGTGCAGTTTCCACACAACGCTCTTGAGCTGCTCAAGCTGGCCCTGGGGGCAACTGGGCAAGATCGCAAGCAGGTGAGGGCTGTGAGGAAAGATGCGTACCCCTTGGGCGTGGTGTACACCATTGATCTGCAGCGCATGGTGCAGCGGAACCCGTTCACAGGGCGGGAGAGGGACGTGGTAGTGCAGTTCTCCACAACCCTCTTGAGCTGCTGAAGCTGGCTCTGGGGGCTACAGGGCAAGATCGCAAGCAGGTGAGGTCTGTGAGGAGTGAGGAAAGACGCATACCCCTTGAATGTGGTGTACACTATCGATTTAGAGCGCATGGTGCAGAGAAATCCGTTCACGGGCCGGGAGAGGGATGTGGTGGTGCAGTTCCCACACAACCCTCTTGAGCTGCTCAAGCTGGCCCTGGGGGCGACAGGGCAGGACCGCAAGCAGGTGAGGGCCCACGGTTGGAAAAGCATCTTCAGATTTCTTCTATTTTCCTTCTTTTCCTTTGATTTTTTTTTGTCTGTAGGGATGTTGTATCCGTCCTTGATACATTCATGGGTCGGTGAATTGCCTTGATGATGCAGTTATTAGGCGCAACACTGGAAGCTTTCTGTTCAGAGGACAATGTGATGAAGATGCTGGCGGGAAAGATTTCGCCGTACCAGATCATTGCGAAGCGGCGCAATCCGAACCTGCAGCTGGGGCAGCCGGTGTTTGACAAGTTCGTGGAATCCATGGAAGGGATCGCCACTGGCTGCGCCAACCTCAGCCCCAGTGAGTTGCAATGTTTGTGGTGAGGCAATCAATTCTTGGACTCAAACACTTGTGCTTTTTAAGTCGAGTCAAGTCAAAGTGGGATAGTGATGTAGCCCCCAGCCTGCAGCTGGGGCAGCCGGTGTCTGACAAATTCGCAGAGTCCATGGAAGGGATCGCGACTGGCTGCGCCAACCTCAGCCCCAGTGAGTTGCGAGGCAGAGCTGGTGCCTGCGTGTAAACATCTCTGTGTGAGGGTCTGAGGGCTGGAGGAGCCTGTGTGTGAGGGTGCAGCGGCAAATGGACTATTGAGTCTTGGTGAGCAATGTGGGTAGTGGCCAGCCTGGCAGGTCTGGAGATCTCCTCACGAGTTAGCCCTCCTTACCTCTTTCCATCTTCTTCTTATGACGACCTGCTTTCTGCATGTTCTCCTCCCCCTTGGTAACCAGGTAACTTGATCGATGGACAGACCCAAGCAAGCGGCCTGCCACTCCCTCTGCAGCTCGCATTCCATGGCACCCCGCCTGAAAACATCAACTCAATCTTCAAGGAGGGCATGAGGGCCAGCCGGCATTGGTTTGGTTGCCATGCAAGCGTTAGCAGGTCATATGTCACTCCTTCACGCTCAGGCCCCGCTGGGCCTGTGTGGAAGCTCATTCTCTTCGTGCTGCTCATGGTGCAGACTGTGATTTCCTCGCGGTCTGATAGTGTGGTGGTGATGACCAGTGCTCACCACGAGCTGCCTGTGTATGAGATTACGTTTCAGGGTTAGTGGTGGACGAAGGATGTGAAGTGTTGTACCGTAGTTCTGCAGCCAATATGCTTGGCTGTTAGGGAGGATGAATAACTTGTGTACAATACAGTAGCTTGAGAAGAAATTATGAATGGAAAGTGGGATAGAATATGCCAACCTTTTCACTCCATAGCCATTATTATGAGACTCCTCTGCCAGCCGGTATATTCGCCTAGATACTGTATTGCCCTAACTCCCCTGATGTCTCTTGACTCGACTCGTGCCATTTGTGGTTGCAGCGAGGCTGTTGTAGAATTGACCAATCACGAACAGTCGACACTTCCGAGAATGGCCATCCTACAGAACAGCGAATGACGGCTCCAACGAACCACCCTTGAGACCATCCCAACCTTTCTCACCTCTCTCAAACGACCCCAACCTCCCACAATCTCGCTCAGGTTGGGCGAGATGACAGTGCCTGGTCTGCTGTCTGGTGCTTCCATCCCACGGCCTGGATGTTGGATTCGAGATCCCCCACCTTGGGTGGGAATGGGAACTCCTCGAGAACCGTGCTCCCGAGGAGTGCTCGCCAGTGCGTATCTCCCCGAGGCTTCTCCCTCCATTGCACCGGAGGGCACTCGAATATCAAGCGGACAGTGCATTTTGATTCCTCTTCACTCCTCTCCAGGTCTAGCAGTTTCTCTCGTCCACTGCAGAGGGTGATTCGTTCTAGCTGAGTTTGAGCTATTGCTTCCGAGGACAGTACAGGCACGTCCAACTCAATCCAGTTCAAGTCACCGTTGCTGTATCTTTCTGTCGTCCTAGCGTTTGAAAGCAACTAAGGACGTCATTTCGGGTTATTGATCTGAATTAACAAAATGGTATTCAATAGCTTTGGCGGACATGACACTCCAGGAAGCGATCTCTCCGTTGCAGCAGCTGCCACGTCTGCCGTCGCCTCCCTCTTCTCCGCCGCCTGCGACGTCGCACATCGCTTGCAAGCAAGTAACTCCCACGCGTGCGACAGACCGAGCGACGCTTCTGTGGACCACGCCACTGCGTCGCCCGAACAAAACACTGTGACACACGATTGTAACGCGTCGCCGATGGAGATTATTCCACTTACTGGATCTGGAAACGCGTGCATTCAACTGGGGCTCGGTGTCGGTGGAGCAAGCGCGAGCTTCTATCAGCGGCTCGGTTCTGGAACCGGCCGGCTCGTCGCTGCGGCTGTAGCGGCGTCGACTCGCGCCGCAGGCCCGCTTGTCGCGTCGCACATTGCCCACCGCGTCGTCTGGCTACAGCCGGCGAAAGGTCTCCTACAGCCGCCGGCTGCGGCTGTAACGTCGGCAGTCGCCGGCCCAGCAGGGCCGGGATTGGGTACGCTGCCCGTTGGAGTCGCACGACTGCCGATCGCCTTGCGACAGTCTGCGATCGGCGGACTTCTGTCGCTGAGCGCGGTGGCGTTAGGGGCACTGGGGTGGGCGAGGGCGTGCTCGGCGGAAGACGATCGCAGCGGAGCGCGGCCGGGGGAGCGCGGGGATGGTTCGGGGGAGGAATCCGCGCTAGGTCAAGGCGCGGGGGAGGATGAAGCGGAGGCGGTGCTTTCGCAAGTGGCGTCTGTGGCGGAAGGGCGGAAGCGGCCTCGTGAGACAGATGGCGACAGGTGGGTTGAAGCAGCGTCGTGAAGGCAGGTAGGAATGAAGCAGCATGATGCGTCTCGTTCCCCCTCCTCCCGCCCAACCCCTCCTCTCCCCTCCAACCCCCTCCCGCCCCCTTCCCATTCTCCCCCCTCACCCTCGTCCTCCCGTCATACCTTCATTTTTTATTTCCGCCTTTCCTTTCCTTTGCGCCTCCGTTTTCCTTTTGTTCCCCCTTCTCCCATCTTCCGTCTATTCCCCCTCAAACACCTCCGCTTCCATTTTCATTTACGCCTCCCTTTCCCTTTGCGCCTCCGGTTTCCTTTCCTCTCCCCCTCGTCCCCCTCCCCCTCCCTCTCCCCTTCCTTCTCCCTCTCCCTTTTCCTTGCGCATCCCCTGGGCACCCTTCCTTTGCGCCTCTTGCATAGCAGTGTGCCGCACGCGTGCGTGGCGACGGTGGTGGCGGGCGCGGAGAGGGGCATGGTGGTGGAACCGAAGACAAAGCACTCCTTCCCCGTCGTGCTGCGGCAAGACGGGCAGGCAGGCGGGGTGAGTGCGGTGCTGAGGGTGAAGAGGGTGGTGCTGAGGGTGAAGAGGGTGGTGCTGAGGGTGAAGAGGGTGGAGGGGCAGAGGGGCAGGGTGACTGTGGTGCTGGGGGGCTGGAAGGGTAGGGAATGATGGTGAGTGAACAGAAAAGTGGTGAGCTCTGTATGTTCGACCGTCCGCATCCTCATCCTCATCCCCATCCCCATCCCCATCCCCATCCCGTCCCCATTCCATCCCCATTCCCATCCCCTTCCCCGTTCCCATCCCCATTCCCATCCCCGTTCCCATCCCCGTTCCCGTCCCCATCCCCGTCCCCTTTCCTAACCCAACTTCCAATTTCCAGCTGTTGGCAGGGGTGGGCATCAGAAACACGGTCATTGCAAGAATTAAATCCATCAAGATATACGCCTTCGGCCTCTGTAAGTTAGTCCGCGCCTTCGGCCTCTGTAAGTTAGTCCGCGCCTTCGGCCTCTGTAAGCTAGTCCGCGCCTTTGGCCTCTGTAAGTTAGTCCGCGCCTTCGGCCTCTGTAAGCTAGTCCGCGCCTTCGGCCTCTGTGAGCAGATTGGGTAAAAGGGGTCACTAGAGCAGCCCTTATGTGTTGCTCAAGTGAGTGGAAATGATTACCCTAATGAGCTTTCTTTTCATGAATACTGCCTGGTCCTGTTTTTGTGTTCTCGTTGTTTCTTGAAATTTACTCGTTTAACTTCCAGCAACATCCGGAGCGTACTGTCTGTGTGTGTGTGTGTGTGCGTGCGTGCGTGCGTGTGTTTGTTTTTTTGCTTGTTAGTTTCCTCTTCTTTTTTTTTTTTTTTTTAACGTGAAGCTATCCCGTTCCCTCTTCTCCCTCCTCATGCGGTTTCCCACTGCTCTCTCTTCCCGACCACTCTCTCCCTATCCCATCCCCTCCCCACCTCCTCGTCTGCTCAGACGTGAGTCCATCCAGCCTGGGCGGGGACGAGCACCTCAAGGCCAAGTACGGCGCCATGCCTCTGGGAACCACCGTCCCTACCCTCCTTGTCCCATGAGCAACCCTCACTGCTTCCACTTTCCCCCCTCCCCGCCCTTCTCCGTTCAGACGTGAGTCCATCCAGCCTGGGCGGTGATGAGCACCTCAAGGCCAAGTACGGCGCCATGCCTCTTTCAAACACCGCCCCTGCTCCCTCTTCACCGTCACCCCTTTTCCCCCCCCCCCTTCCCCACCTCCTCCTTGTCTGTTCAGACGTGAGTCCATCCAGCCTGGGCGGGGACGAGCACCTCAAGGCCAAGTATGGCGCCATGCCCCTGGACGAGCTGCGAGTCAGCCAGGAGTTTTACGACGACCTGCTCAGGTGAAAAACACAGACGCATGCTCAGGTGGAAACAGCAGACGCAAACACTCAGGTATATCTGGCTTGTGCTTAGTCCCTCTTGCGCCTTTGATTCTGTTTGCGTTTATTTTCTTAGCCATCTTATGTCTCTATCTCCCCCCTCCCCTTCTTCCATTGCCCTTCCCCCACCCCACCTCGCCCCTCCTTCCGTCTCCCTCTTACTCCCTTCCCCACCATTTTCATCCTTCCTCATCGCCTTTCTACACTCTCACCCTGTTCCCACCTCTCTTGCACCCTGCCCAACCGCTCCTGTATCCGCCCCTCCCTTGCTCCACTCCCCACCTCCCCTGTTCCACTCCGCCCCTCCCACGTTCCGCCCTTCCCTTGTTCGCCTTGCCAGTCGTGACATCGGCATGACGGTGCGCCTGGTGCTGCACTACAGAGGGCTTAACATGAAGATGGTGCGCAAGTGAGTGGCCTTGGGTTGGGTCAATGGCAGTCGACTTGAGTCAATGTCAGTCAGGCAACCTTGTAGGTACCTTGAAGGTTGGCATGACGGTGCGCCTGGTGCTGCACTACAGAGGGCTTAACATGAAGATGGTGCGCTAGTGAGTGGACCCAGTCAACCAGAGTCAATATTACCCAGTCAATGCCAGTCAATGCCTGTCACTAGCATGGCATTACAGCTGGTGCTGCACTACAGAGGGCTTAACATGAAGATGGCGCGCAAGTGAGTCCCCTGAGTCAACAAGAGCCAATGCCAGCCAATTCGGCTCAGAGTGTTCTCTCTTCTTCCACCCTCCCCTCCATGTCCCCTCACCTTCTTCTCTTCCTGCACGTGCTTTTGAAGTAGCCATCTGGTTCTCACTCTGTCCCTCACTCTCAGCCCTCTGTGTCCCATCCCATGCAACCTGCCCCTGTGTGTTCCGCCCTGCTCTGCTCCCAGTGCACTCAATACGTCCCTCTCCAATCGCCTCACCAAGGTGTGTTTTATCACTCCTGGCTGTCTTTGCTCTCACCTGTGGCCCTTGATAGTATTGTTCATAATAGTAAGACAGTCTGGCACTTGCAGTATGAAAGGCATCCTTTCCCTCCTCTCTCCCTTTGCCTCTCCCCCCCCTTCCGCACGCTCCCTCTCCCATCCGCTTTTTCTTTCTACTTTTTCGTGTGCCCCCCCATGCCCTTATGTCCCCACGCCCGTAACCCTTCTCCTCTGTCGTGTCCCCACGCCTCTTCCGCTCTTATGCCCCCCACAGCTGTTGGGCCATGCAGAGGACCCGGGCTTCCACACTCTCAGCGAGTGCCTCTCTTATTTTTCTTTCCTTTTCCTCTGACAAACCCGCGCCCTCTTTCTCTGTCTTCCATCCTCCGCCCCTCACAGCTGCTGGGCCATGCGGACGACCCAGGCTTCCACGCACTCAACGAGTACCTCTCACTGCCACACCAAGTCAAGAGGGTTAGTGCTCCCTGCTCCCTGCTCCCTGCTCTGTGTTCTCTGCTTTCTGCTCTCTGCGCTCTGTTCACTTCTATCCCTCTCTCGCCCCTTCTTTTTTCATGCCTTTTATCTCCCACCACCCTCGAGCTACCATCCCTTACTCTCCATGGCTCTTAAGTGCCCATCACTCATTTCTCTACCTGCAATCACCCACCACTGCTCAACTGCTGCACGCCATCCCACGGCCCTCATGTCCTCCTCTTTCTTCCCCTGTAACCTCCGCTCGTCACCCCTTTCCATCCCTGTGCAATCCTCCACTGTCTCTTGTCACCATTCACCTCAGGGCACCACCATCGATTTCACATGGCAGCCAGGAGGAACACTGCTCACTGAGAGTGAGTGCGCTGAAATCTCTTTGGAGGGTGTGTGTGTGGGGGGTGGGGGTGGGGGGGTGCAGACGGGCTGGCGGGTGGGCGGGTGGGTGGTTGTGGTGGGCTCGCTGACGCACATGGATCCCCATTCACTCTATGTGTCAGTGCTACCCTATTCACTCACTCACTCCAGATCTCTCCCCCGACCCCGTCCTCCCTCTCTCATCTCCCTTACCGCTCCCTCTCTATCCTCTCCCTAAACCGCTTCCTCTCTCTCCTCTCCCTCCTCTCTCCTACCCCTCCAGTTGACTGGCGCATGGATTCAATCTCTTTGCAAGAGGCAGGCGCATGGATCCCATTGTCAGGGCTCACTACCAATGCTCTCTGTCCCACCTCTCTCTCCCTCCATCTCTCTCCTCTCCCTCCTCCCTCCTTCCCCTCCAGTTGACGGGAGGCGCATGGACCCAATAGTCAGCGCTCCTCTATGCAGTGAGTCTCGTTCACTCCCTGCATCGTGCATATTGACTCCTGCTGACAACTTGTGCTTATTGACCCCTGTTGTTCATGTTGTCACAACTTGTCAATGCTTGCTTGTTTACTTTCCATGACCTGCGGGCGTACCCCTAATAATATTGCCATTCTTTGATGATAGTTTGTTAGTGTTCAATTACTCTTTTACTCCTTTGTTTATCAAACTCTATTCGTTGTGTACACCGCATTGACCAGGAGCCTTCTTTGATTTGTACATCGGCCATCCGCCTGTGTGCGAGAAGGCTAAGCAGCGGATTGGGGAGGGCATAGGACGGATGATCGCCACATGCTAAAATGAGATTCGTCAGAGTTTTCAGGTCCCAGTTGGTTCCCAACAACGCTAAGTTGGTTTGATTGTACAAATCTACACTGATTAAGCATGGTACAGTGCTGTACTTCAGCTTGAGAAAGAAGTTCACTGCAAATAGAAAGCGCGAGCTACGGGAAAGGGTTTCTCGGCTTATTTGCTCGGATCGCTCAAAGCGGCTGTGGGTGTGGCTTTGCAACGGGCTCAGGCGCGTGTGATCTTGTTACGCGCTGCGTCGATGATGAGAGGCCCAGAGGCTGTTTGGGTGGAGCGGGAGGATGTTGAGGAGGAGATGGGATGGGATGCTCCGTGGGCGGATGCACCATACTTGGTAGACATGCGGGTTTAGAAAGTGGGTTTAGGGGGGGAGGTTTGGTTCGATGGGAGTGCAGTTGGGGTGCTTTGATGGGAGGGCTTGATGGTGTTTTAAATGTGTGTGCTATTGGGGTTTTCTTGGGGTTGTGTGTGCTGCTTTTTCTTCCCTGTTTTTCTTCCTCCTATCATTTTTCCCCTATTCCCCTCCTTCTTTCTTCCTCTCTCCTTTTTTCTACTCACGTTATTCCTCCTTTTCTCCTCTCTTCCCGTTTCCACTCCTTTTCCTTGCGTAATTATGCTACATTGTAATAGATAGTACCTCGATTGCTTAAAATAAAAAAAAAGTAAATAGAAAGCTCTGGTTACCAGGTGTGTGATGTGGTATTTCACTTATTGAAAATAGGTTGATAGAAACCATACGTGTACAGTAGCACACCTAGGTGTTGGCTCGGCATGCTACATAAACCACGAGGGCCATAGGGGCCATCCTGTCAGTCAGCTCACTCACCGACCATTGGACCACTCTGTCGTACATACGAGCCGAAATACAGCTGATGCTCACCCCATGCACGCGAATTTGCCTTGCGCCGGATGGATACGCTGCACCCGAGGTTGTTTCCCCAGCTTCATGCACCTACATTACAAGCGCGTCGCGTGGTTATCAACCAGTAGTAACGAACAGACCGACGTCAAACTAGGTACAGACCGAAGTCAAGCAGAGGAGACTGAAGTCAAACTAGGTTACAGATCTTGTTTATAGCTAGCTGCGAATCATTTTTAGCTAGCTGCGAATTGCCGAAACTTATGCGAAATGCTCGTGACAGCTTATACGCCCCCTTCGTAAGGCAACCGGGAGGGGCTCAAACAGGCATCAGGTGTATTCTTCCCGGTTTGTACGGTGTGGTGGGCATTGGGGGTTGGCTTGGCGCTCTCGGGATTCGGGAAGGCCTACAGCATAGACTGTGTGGACTCAGCCAAGCATCCAACAGAGCATTCATCCCTCAGTCGACTTTTGTAGGGTTCCAGAAACAGTTTCGATCTGACCCAACCCAAGCCAAGAGTCGCAGAGCTCCATGATGAGGCGCAGAGCGCCATGTTGTGTGGGTGGACTGGGATATCGTTTTTCGCAACTAATGGCCAGCACAGCGAAGGAAGGTTGTTCATAAAGAACAACGGTTACGATACGAGCTTGATTTGGTCTCTTTTCGTGTCGTGATTTGCTGGCACGACGCGAGAGATGATGTGAAAAGCCTGTCCAATCGTCAGGTTTTTTTCTTCCCGTTTTTTAACAGGATGCCTACCCGCTAAAGTGCTGCAGCGAGTATGGGAGGTTTAGGGCTGAAGCTAGACGAGGAGTGCCTCTTGTTTATATGTGCCCTCCAACGTCGCGGTTTTAGGGAACAGAAATTACGGGTGCGCTATTCCAGCTGTGCAATGCCTTTTACGCATCAGGCTGAGAAGGAAGTTGCAGGCTGTACACACACTCCTCCCAAACTAACCCATGTAAAAAAATAGGCACCAGCTTGATCATGCTGCTTGTGCATTTTGTTTCGGCGCGATGCTGATCCCCAACCCAACACCCTGCTTTGTCTGATCTGGAGCGGTTGCGGTTGGTCAGAAGTGGGAAGGGACCAGTCAGTTTTTAGCAGATCAAATTCATCCTTGCGCCCTCCGTGTTTCCAGCCTGTCACGCGGTTTTCGCGGTCGCTGGAGAAACAGTCGAGCTAAGTGAAGCAATGTCCGTACCGTACAATACCTTTTAAACTCCTTTCCCTTTCGATCTCCTCCTTTCCCAGCAGGATTGATCATTTCTCTCAACGCCGCCTCGGCACCTCAAGTACAATCTCCTGAAATCGAAGCTCCGCCGCACCTAGTCATGGCCTCGATCGGCGCCATGGCTGCGCGAATTTCCAGCAAACCGCGCGTCACCCTGACAGAATCCGTCGACCAGGAGTCCGTCATCGTCATGCTCCTTGACGGATCCATCCGTCTCTTCGACAAGCCGTCAGGCTCTAGCGAGCAGCTAACAGCGCAGGCCGTTCTCTCCGAGTACCCCCACATGAATCTCTCATCGCTCGAAGCGCTCGTCGCGCCGAACACTCCGCTCGTGCCAGGAGAGACCTATTTCCTCACGCCGAAACGCGCACCGTCCGCGGCTCGACCGCCATTGACGCCCCCTTCAAGGGACGGTTCCCACGCGACTCGCTCCCGCGGCGTGTCGCCGCATCTCCCCCCGCGAAGCCCCCACGGCGCCGCAAGCGACGGCCAGATTCCGCTCATGCGAGACGGGCCGTTTCACCGCGATTCGAACGAGTCGTTTCATCACCGGGATGCACACGGGAGCGCCGCGGGTACGTTGGAGATACCCACGCGTGTGTCGTCGCCGGGATGCTGCAGCGCGCGCAGCGAGGAGAGCCTCGATTTTAGCTTCGTCACCCGCGAATGCTTTGGCTCGGGCCGACACAACAGCTTTGGTTCGGGCCGAGGCGGAGAGGATGAAAACGAGGACGAGGAGGAAGGTAGTGATCAGCCCGCGTTGTATAAATCCAAGACTTACAGCGGGAGCCGTAACCTGAAAGGCAGCGGTCGGCAATCAGCAGATTACAGGGCGAAGCATCATATCGAGTTGTCGCCACATCGTGGCGAGGGTCGCCACAGCAGAACGCCGTCCATATTCCCTTCGCCAACGTCGTCCGTGTCGAGTGTTACCAGCCAGCGCGAACACAGGCTCCCTCCGCGACCGTCGCCCCCCACAACGCCAAATCCTTTCCTCGCCGAGGTAAGCCCCGTGTTACGTTTGAATCTAGGGTTTCGCCTCGCCATTTGAACTCTATACATCATTTAAATGTACTGCATGAGGTTTCCTCGTTCGAATCTAACGTCGTGACACGCTGCTTTACTTTTCCCCGCTCTTCACAGATCGCGGCCCTTAATGAAGAAGATAACAACGCGGATTCTGCGACGGCAACCACAGCCGCTTCGAGTCGCGCGCATCCCTTGTCTTCTCAGTCCGAAGGGTCGTCTCTTAAAGCGAAGGTCCTCGCGACGCTCGCGCACTTTAAGCCCCGCAGCCTGCGGCGCCTTACCTCTCCTGGCAAGAAGGCTGCTGCTTTTCCCACGGCTCATTCCTCTGGACCGTGTGTAGAGTACGATGACGTCACGGCCGAGATCGGATTCTGTGAGTCCGAGTCAGCACGGGACTGGGCTGACGTGGACAGCAAGCTGTACATGATGACGGACACGCGGATTGGACACCGGCAATCGCGGAATGCAAGCGGCGGCGCGCGCGCGCACGCGGGATTTGCGCAAAACTTCGACGGCGTCGCTTGGGAGGCTCCATCGCAGATTACATGGGGTGACGGCTCGGGTCGCGCGAATTCTCGTCAATTTCAGCGGACCGTGTCGCCTTCACCTGACTTCGGTGCTCAGCTTCCTTCCAGAATCTGCCGGAGTTGCAACGGCATGAGCAGCTGCTGCTCCTGCGAATCGCAACCTGTCGCAGAGTGTAACGTGCGACGAGGCTACGCGTCGCAGGGTTCCTCGCGGCAACAGAGCCCTGCGATGATGCAGAGGCCAGGGGAGGATTTTGTACATGATGGCAGGCATGTGAAGAGTAACGCGGTGGACTGTAACGAGTATATCATGCCGCCTGTCAACCAGAGGTTCCTGTCGGGGCCCATCGCGCATCGCGCAGCCATATTTTAGAGTACAACCTACTGTGTAACCCTATCTCTCTTTCCGTACTCTGCTTCGGACTACGCTAGTTCGCGGGGTGTGTGGGTGGATGCGGTTTTGGGGATTCGCAGGCTTCCTCCCCTGGTGGCCAATAATGACATATTTGACGCTTGGTGTGCTGAGCAGTTTGTGGCAGCTGATTTTGGTGTGAGATGTTCAATTAACATTGAATTTATTTGTCTAATACCTATGTACCTCGGACAGTTGCTGCTCATTCCCATTGACATGACTGAAATGATGGCAGCAAATGCTTCCAGAATGTACAAGCTTGAGGGATTATACAGTCTAGCACAGAATGTATCTACAGTACACCAGTGGTCGTCATTGGTCAACATGGCATGATGACTGTACAGGGCAGTGAGTTGCAGCAGCTGGGCTGGGTGGTGCGACGCCAGTGATGCTGCACCTTCTTCCTAGGTTGAGGAGGGGGGGAGTGTGTGTGTACAGTGGAGGCATACCCTAGCTGACACTCGAATCCGTCATGGAGGGGCGGTGGCTGGACTGGTTGGGGCCATGAAGGATACGGTTCTCTGGCAAAGGCTCTCAAGGATCAGAGCGAGACAGCTTAGGTGGAGGGCGGTGGGAGTGTGAGCACAGCAGAGGCGTAGCTGACACTAGAATCGCGCATGGAGTGGCAGTGGCTGGGATGGGTGGTGCGATGGTGAGAGATGGCGGCAGGAGATCAGAACAACATCCCCTAGGTGGAGGGTGGTGGGAGTGTGAGCACAGCAGAGGCGTAGCTGACACTGGAATCGCGCATGGAGAGGCAGTGGCTGCTCTGCTCGTACTGCACAAAGCGGATACTCAGGGGCAACGGAGACAGCTCCGCCATCTGAACAGGTGAAGGGGAGAGATGGGTGGGAGTGAGGGAGGGAGCGGGGGAGGGGGGATAAACCCATGTGAGGTGGGGCGAGGCAAGGCGGGGTGGGGAACATGGAGAGGCAGTGGCTGGACTGCTAGTACTTCACAAAGCAAAGCGGATGCTTGGGGTCGATGGACACAGCTCCGGCATCTGTGGGAGCGATGTGTGTGCATGAGGGGAGGGGCGTAGAGGAATAACGCCATGCTAGGCAGAGTGGGGCAGAGGGCATGGCCTTCCAACACCATTCCACCCAGCCCAACACCACTCCACCCAGCCCAACACCGCTCCACCCAGCCCAACACCATTCCACCTGGCCCAATCCATCTCCCACCACACCTGCAGCAATACGCCAATAGGGTGTCTCCCACAAACAGTGTTCCCTGTGCGCTCGATATAGTCACGGAAGGCCTTGGCCTGCCCTCCCTCAATGGCCGCCATGCCCTCGCGGTCCATGGCCTCTATGGCCTTGTGGATGGGGCCATGCGACTTGTCGTATGGCGTGAAGCGGAACCTGAAAGGCAGGGGGTCACATATGTGGGGGGGAGAGGAAACCTGAGTCGACTCATAGGTGAAAGGCAGTGCCCTTGCGGTCCATGGCCTCTATGGCCTTGTGGATGGGGCCGTGTGACTTGTCGTATGGCGTGAAGCGGAACCTACAGGAAAGAAGAGAGGAAGGGGGGGGCGAGAGAGAGGGGTGAAGAGGGGGGGAGGATAGATGAGGTGGAAGGGGAAGGCGTGTGAGTGGATGCACCAGTCACAGGCAGTGCCCTCATGGTCCATGGCCTCTATGGCCTTGTGGATGGGGCCGTGCAACTTGTCGTATGGTGTGAAGCGGAACCTGCAGAGCGGGGCGGGTACATGGGGGAGGGAGGACTTGAGAGTCGATTTAACAGTGAAAGGCATCGCCCTCGCGGTTCGTGGCCTCTATGGCCTTGTGAATGGGGCCATGTGACTTGTCGTATGGCATGAAGCGGAACCTGAACCGGAATATAGATGGGGGTAAAAGGAGGAAACGATTTCCTGATTGAAACACTCAAGTCGTCTGGCAGAGGAAATAGGGTGCGGGAAAGGTGGAAGAGTCAGGGAAAAGTAATGCCATGTGCATTAGTCCATGCTTAATGCACAATATGTTACGTTGCACCACAGAAAAGCAGCACCACAAAGCTATGGACTGCACGAAACCAAGCAGAAATGCACAGAACCGCACAGAACCATAGCCTAGACGCACCTGGAGCCCCAGTGGCAGAAGTCAGAAGAAATTGAAAAGAAGTTAGAAGAATCAGAGAAGTATCTGCGGAGGCGCACAGGAGGGGAGGGAGAAATAAGGAGGGGAGGGGTGGAACGGTGGGAAGGGTCTTGGAATCTGGAAGTGACGGACAGCATTAAGGCATGAATGACACAAGATCCCTCTAAAAGCCATGTTTTGCCGCTTGTCCGCAGTTTCACGTGACTGAAGTCACAGCTGCAAGTGCAGCGGCGGCGTCTGCTGTTGCAGCAGGCACGCTCAGTTTGCTTCACCTGGAGAGAATACTGCCATCACGCCTCTGCTGCTGCAAGTGCCGTGGCTTCTACTGTTACAGCAGCAGGCATGCGCAGCTGGGCTCACCTGGAGAGAATACTGCCGTATCGGGCCTCTGCTGCTGCATCCAGTGATCCCACCATTATTGGCACCAAAGTCACATTGTGACTGTGGCGAGGGGTGAAGAAAGGTTGGGAGAGAATAGGACAAAGAGGAGTTTGGGGTCGTGAGATTGATCAGAGGGGCAATGGCTCATGTCAAAGCTACATGCAAGGAGATGTGACAGCTCGGTAACTCAAATGGACTCATGTTGAGACGCATTAGCTCGTGTTGATCAGTGTTGTTCACCAGTGTTGACCAGCGTTGACTGGCGTTGACTCACTCTTTGCACATGTGAGCAAGGAAGGGCGCGTGCATCTCGAGGGAGTGCTCTGCCTCGTCCACATGCCGCCCCATCTCCTCAAACTCGCCCGTCGCCTTCAGTTCCTCCACCACTGCCAGAGAATGGGCGTTACAGGGCGGAGGGGGAAACGGGGGTGGGGTGGCAGAAACAGGGCAGAGAGGGAAAAGGGAGTGCTCTGCCTCGTCCACATGCCGCCCCATCTCCTCAAACTCGCCCGTCGCCTTCAGCTCCTCCACCACTGTGGGGGAACAGCCGCATGATGGGCAGGCACATCATGGATGAGTAAGCGGTAAATAATGGGTAATAAGGAGAACACGCATGACGGGTAGATGAAGGTTGAATAATGGTCACATAATGTGCAGCTAAGAGACAAACACGGCTCACACAAGAGGTAAATAACCCAGTGCAGCAGCAGCAGCAGTACCTTGCATGTCGATGGGTAGGGCGCCGAGAGGAGTGTGGAAGGAGGTGGATCGAGGCAGCACACACTTGCGTGTGTAGTGGTGGTGCGATGGGCCCAGCAGGAATATGCGGCGGCTGATGGGGTTGAAAGGGAGGAAGCGTAAGGGGAATGATAAAAAGGTTTGAAAAAACCGTGTAGTGGTGGGTCTATGGGCCTAGCAGGGGAAGACGCGACAGCTGATGGGGATGAAAGAGAGGAAAGGAGGGAGAGACTTTTACAATATTCTGAAAGTATCGTGGGTGGGACGGACCAGGAGGATGATGAGATGGCTGACGGGGGCGATACAGAGGGAGAGCATTGATGGGTTGAATTGAAAGACGAAAGGGGGGATTGTAGGGGGGAAGGGGAGGTAAGAGCAGGAGAGGGAGCGAGGGTAGAACAAAAGCAAGTTCAGAATATGAACCAGCAGCCAAAGACGACGAACCTTTGGAACGACATACTCACATGGATGGTGCATGCATGTGCGCGAAGGCGTAGGCCGCACATCTGCCTGAATAACGAAAGCCTGCATGGCTGGAGGGGCACCGGCATCGGGAATTACGAAGACACATAATCAGAACCTTGAGCAAGGAGAAATGCATAATTCAAGGAACAATGAAAAATGGTACAAATTTCCTTTTCTTCCCAGTCAACACACGCAAAGGCCAGGACGGGGTGATTCAGAAAAATCACAGAACCCTTTGAGTCAAGTCGGAAATGATAGACTGAAACAGCAGAGCAAGCGACAACGACAACCGGGGGGGGGGGGGGTGGGGGTCCGGATGGGAGGACGGGAGGCAGGGCGGGGAACAGGGAGAGCGAGGGTGGAAAGGGGTTCGGTGTGTGTGAGCTTACATGCCATCCGCCTCACATGCCATACCGCTTCACATTCCATCAGCTTCACATGACCACTCCCCGTACCTCCCGTTTCCCCCTTCCCCCTTGCCCCCTCCCTCCCTCACCCCCTTATCCCTCCCCCCTCTTCCCCTACCACCTTTTCCCCCCTTCCCCACCCCCCCCCTCTTCCGGTGACTCACGGTGCAATCACGGCGCGCACGGAGGCGTCTGGCGACACTCCCGAGGCCGCCAGCCACGCCTCCACCTCCTCGCCCAGCTCCTCCGCTGTAGTCGCACCAGATCATACCGCATCGCATCACACCGCACCGCATCACATCACATCACATCGCATCGCATCGCATCGCATCACAACACAACGCATCGCATCGCATCGCATCGCATCACATCGCATCCCATAGCACCACATCACATCGCATCACATAGCACCACATCACATCGAATCACACCACATCACACCAGATCATACCGCACCACATCACATCAAATCAGCATAGTTTGCTTCGATTTCATCACGACGCATCCAATCAACGGGAGGCAACAGCTGGTAATGTTATGAGACGTCTCAAAACACTTCTTCAATCACGAGGGAGAGGAAATTCACGTTCAGACCAAAGCTACTTCCACAGTCACTCAACTCCCCGTTGTGATAATAGCAAGTTTTGCCAGCAAAACAGCTACCGCGTCGTGAGCAAGCAAGCACATGCGTTCTGAATAACCCGCTTCCGTGCGCTACAAGCTTCCGTCCTCTCGAATCGTTATAAGCATATCCTCTACCAGCAAACTCACCGTCATCGGTGTACCAGCTCCCCGCATGACTCGCGTGTCTCGCATATCCCGGGGGTGCCGACTCCTTCGTCTTGCTACTAGCTCGCGTCTTAGTCCCGCCGCCAACTGCAGCCCACATCCTCGCGACGCAGCACAGCCGCGGCAATCCCGCCACGAAGCACGCGAGGTAGAGTACAAAGGCAAGAATGAAAGAACGGAGGAGGGAAAACAAACTTAATCGGAAGTTTCTCCAAAAAACGATCAGGCTTCACACGGTCGACGGCGGAACTTATACTAATCCTTCCTCGCAGCCTTCGAACTACTACTAATTGCTGCTCGCAGCCTTCACCTCCTCGGGTAAAATAACCCTAGGAGAAGCTGGTGAGAGCTACAAGGGGTAATAGCCTTCCTGACGAAGCGCAGAAATGGGGAATTCTGTCAGCGAAATGTTCGGAATGCCCAAGGAGGTTTCAGAAATGGGTCGACCGGCATTCACTATTTTTGACCGGCTTACAAGGCATATCGGGACAAGACAGCGTTAGATTTAGCTGTTGATATTGTACTCAACTATGCGTTTTGAGAAATGAAGTTGAAATGAGGTCAAATAAGATGTGAGACGTACCGCTTGTGGTAGTCTACCTTTGCCTCGTGTATCCATTTATTATAATGGTCAACACAATCAGATAAGGTAGTGTATATCTATTATGTGCTGTCCTTGTCAAGCGTTCTCCTCTCTACCCCTTGGATGCAATCCTCGCTTCAGATTTCCCTATTTCCCCCTTGTGAGATTTCCCCAAGCCCATGATATTTGCTCCTATAGCATTCCTGTTTTACCGCCAAGTTGTTGTTTCCGCATGCCTCTGACACAACTTTGCCTTCATGTTTCTTGGGTCTGATGGTTCACAACATCACATAGTGATGCGTCCCATCCGCTGGCCCAGCCACAGCAGAACCGTACAGAATCCTATACACACTAGCTATACCCTTAGGAGGCTATGTATGGCACACAATGGCATGCACAGATGTTAGCATCTCATGGCAAGGACCTACAGCAATCTGCTGTCTTCGAGGGCATACAACTTGAACACACTCTTGGCTGCACTTGAGTCCCTTGTTCCACGCCTCGCGTTGCTGGTGCTTGGGACATCAATGGACGAGCAGCGCCACAGGAATAAGCTGCAGGCGTCTGTGTCACGTTGAGTCATAATTCTGGCGGTTCTTGTGCAAGAATGGTCGCGGTATGTTCGCTGGATCATGGCAAAACTTAGAGGCAGCTACTAGCTGTGACATGTTAGGACGAAACAGACTCTTCAACATGATAGTAATGTATCTGTTTAGCTCATCTGCCCAAGAAGAACGGCGTGTGGCAAATGCTTCCACTCCGCCTTGCGACTTGGGGCGCAGGAGGGCGCGACCGGTGACGATGCCT
This sequence comes from Closterium sp. Yama58-4, assembly GCA_947470075.1. Lineage (NCBI taxonomy): Eukaryota > Viridiplantae > Streptophyta > Zygnematophyceae > Desmidiales > Closteriaceae > Closterium > Closterium sp. Yama58-4. The sequence continues at coordinate 61,445 of CANIUD010000867.1, read as the reverse complement.
GTATTTTATGCCCAGTTGTATCTCAATCAATTGCCTGCCGATGCTTGCCGACCAATTTCCGATTAGACGTGTATCAGTGGGCAACACGGGCAGCTCGAAACGCGGAGTGAATCCAGCCTTCAGCAGATACAGTAATTAGCGTGAATTCAGTCACTAGCTTTGCGGTGATTCGGTGTTCCAAGGGGAACTCGTGAACAGATCAAGTGCGGTGCTGCGGTCTTCGTTGGTGTGAGGCGGCGTAGGATGTCAAGAGATTGATTCACGAAGAGGAGGAATGCCCAACTCACGCATAAGGGACAAGCTTAGCTTATGCGAGAGAAACACTGGGCCCACATGTCGGAAGCGGAGAGCAGCAGAATGCAGCGGCAGATTAGCTCGTGTACGCAGCGGATAACTGAACTAGATCGTGCAGTCACCAGTGAAACAGATACACACACAGACATGACAAGAACGTCGGGAAAATGCGAGACACTACAATTCACCGATGCTCGAAAAATGACTGGATCAAGACAATTGTACTACCAATAGTACTATTGAAGACACTACCAATAGTACTATTGAAGACACGGACAGTAGGGAGGGTTCGCTCGCATTCGCACAAAATGGCTGATGCTTGGTTGCACAGTGTTGCCCTAACCTATGTACACCCTGTTTCGCGCTACATGGTCATTGGCTATATGGGCCCTGTGGCTCAACGCGCCAGAGGACGCGTTATAGTACACTTTTGCACCAGTACGGTTTGACGAGGTTAGTTACTTTCGAAGACGGTCGTTTGAACGTTTGATATGGCTCGGTAGGGTACCCAGGATAACGAAATTCCGAATCACTGACCTCCTAGAGACGGTTATGTGAAACTTTCCGAATAAGTCCAAGGAACAGTTTCACTGTACCATTGAATCCCGTTGCCAGTGTAGCGAGAAAGAGGGTGTAGTATTCGGAGGGAAGAGCAGAATGAGCAGATGGCATGGAATGGGTTCACGCGTGGGATACTCTCGCCAAGCGTGTCAAATGCTGTCAGAACAGTAGCTTCGCGGTCCTCATACCATGAGCAAACAGAAAAGGAAGGAAGGCCAGAGGCGATGGGTAACCAGGGAGCGAGATGGGCGGCAGCATGCAGCGAACCTGTAAGTTCGCAAGCACCCATCGACAGTACAACTGAGAAAAAGTTGGGGAAGGCGAAAACGCGAACTGGTTCGCTGCGTGCGTGTTCACGCTTGATTGGTCAGCCAAGTTCCAACGAAGCTCGTGAAGGTTACGAGCGATATTTTTCTAGCCCCTTCAGGCTACAATTTAGGGCGGAGTGCAATTCTGTGGATGTGCATGAAGTTTGTACCCGTTATGTAGCACATCTCATGACAAGCATTATCCATACACAACTGGATCACAAACGATACATGCAAAGCAACCGCAAATTCCTACCTTCGTCAGATTATTGTGATGTTCAGAAATTTTTTATCGGTTTGGAGGAAAAGGCAATTACTAAACGAGAATAAATACAACAATTGATAGCAATCAGTAGACTCTCTCCGTCCCTGTCAACTGTTGCAACTGAGTGGCTTTCAAGCAATCCCTGGAAAACGATTTTGCAGATCTTCTGAATCCGAAGCCTTTTCCACAAAGCTGATCAGCAATGCTACCATGGCTGCTCGCAAAGCTGCTACCAGAGCTTGAACAAAGGGACGCACTGCTGCCAGCAGAGTTAATTTTTGAATTGCTGCTGATGTTTCTTAGCTCCGTTGCAAATGTGGAGACATGATCCGTGTCCTGAACGTTTCCGCTCGCAGTAGGCGCGTCAACGCCAGAAATTGGGGAGATTGATGGTCCAAACTCCCACGTTCCTTGTTCGTGCCTGAAGTCGTACTCCCGCATTTCAGAGCAGATAGCTTCTAGATCCATTGGAAAATGGCTCGCCGAAGATGGAAAGCAATCCGAAGAGGGCTGCATCCGCGAAAGCACGGAATCGCTCGGAACAATCTGGTAAGTTCCGCCTGGCTTGAGCACGCGTTTCGGCGACAACGGCTCGAATCCGCACGACGGGGACGCTGCGAAGAGTTCATGATCGGGAAACTCGGCGAGGACACTGCGAACTGTAACGCGGTCCGTCTCGGAATCGTAAAGTCGCACGGAGCCGTCTGGGAGCATCACTGCGACGGGGTCGAGCGATTCGCCAGTGGAGCTCCAACCAAAGGTCGGGTTTGAAGCCATAAGTGAGGGAAATCTGAGTCCAGAATCCTACACTGCTTGTGAAAAATTGGAAGGCTGGAAGTAGCTAGTAGCAGTGCTGACTGACACTCGATGGGAGAAATACTGGAGCGTAGACTTCACGAAAATATTATCACGATGCGAGAACTTGGAGTTCCTTGAGGAATGAAAAGGAGGGTGTGACTGGCGAGCCTTTGTACTGGGAAGGGGAGGACGAAGACGACAGCGACAGCTGGTGGTGCGAATCGCGATCCATCGGAATGAGCCACTTGCCCGCAATCAACGCATGTGTCATTTTTCGTCGGAAAGCAAGAAGCGACGCAGGAATTGTCGGCATTGCTCTGCTGGCATGAGGGTCCTAGAGAACAGCTTTCCTCTGTCGACTCGGACAAAGGCGCTCTGCCTTGTGATCGGTCCTTTCATAGATCCTCCGCGGCAATGTCAATGACGAGGCTACAGAACCGCAGGGAAGAAAACAAACAAAATTGACAGGGAGTGGGAGTTGGGATGTGGAAAGCATTGGCTTGATGCTGCCACTGCCAGATTTTGCGCGGCAATCGCTCACAGCAAGAGCAGCAGTCGAATACAATCAAATGGGCTTCGCTGCTCCATTCGAACGAAAGGAAGGGTGGCGGGGTGGGGCGGTGGAGTGGGTGTTGAAGGTTGGGGGGAAGGGGGACACAGAACCAGGGGGAAGAGCGACGGGTGGAGGGAGGGACGGAGAGAGAGGAATGGAGGGGGGCGGTGGGCCCCAGCTGCAAGGACGAACAAGCAGAACAAGTCATTTCCCTCCCCCCCATTCCATGCCTTGACTGCCATTGGGGTTTTTTAGAGGTGGCGCGCAAAGACCATGGGCGGTGTGGGCCCAGCAGAGCGTTGAACAAATCCCGCGCCAACTCCCCAAACCAGGTCCCAAACCTGCGACTGGGGAAGATTTCTCCCTGAAAATGGCGCGCTAGCCTGGTGGGAGGTATCTTGGTCGTGCGCATACACTATGTCCTGGCTTCCCCCATTACCCCGTTGTAGGTCCTCCTCGTTACATGACGTCTGTCTCGCTCAATACAAAAACTTCCGAATTACAGCCAGGACAGGTTATTCGTAACGGCAACAAGGGTCATTGGCAAATTAGGTCCCACCGAGAATTGAACTCGGGCATTCAGATTCAGAGTCTGACATCATAACCGCTAGATCATGGGACCATGTGGCGCTAACATATTTAAATTATTTTTGACACTTTCCATCTAGACGTCAGCTTCTTCGTGCATTTTTTTTTGCTCATGGCTACCGCATCTTCAGGCTCATTGCTCAGGCATTATGTTGCCGAACCTCGTCGAAAAGCCCACGGTCGACCCCATGGCCTTTTGCTATTCCAACGCGACCTTGTCAGATCGCACCATTACTGCCATGCAGGAACATTTTCAGTGGCGAGTCACCGAACCTGGAGGGAGTCGACAAGCAGTAGCGCAGCCGCGAGAATTGGGTGGCTACCACATGGAATCTCATACTTTCCCTTCATATCGAGTCATGGCGTAGCGCTACAATCTGGTCCTTGCTTTAGGTCAAGGGGCGATCAACACGAAATTTTCGGTAGGAGGCAACGCGTGGGAGCCGCGAGCAGCAGTGGTGGCAGCGGTGGTGGCGGAGATGACGCTGACATCAGCGATGAGTCGGATGTGAGTGATGTGCTCTGACGTGACAACGGAATTTGCTTTCAAAGATCCATACTTTGGCTCTCAGCCTCCATCAATCTTCACATTTCCCCCACCCCCATCCCCTTCCTGGTTTCTTTGCCCTTTCCATGGGCTGTATCGTAGTTTCTCGTCCTCTCACGTTCGCCCTTCTCACAACCCCCTCCACTCCCTCCGGTTTCTCTCCCCCCATTCCCATTCTTTTGCGCCAGCCTGAGGCCGTGGCTCTCACCATGAGTCGGCTGGAGAGAGAGCTCGATGCAGCTGTGCAGGCAGAGGACTATGGTGCTGCCGCTGGGCTCAGGGATAGGCTCAGGTGAAATCAACAAAGATTCAGGTGTTTCATGTGCGGCTGCGTTCAGATGGCCTGCAATAATCCAGGTGAAGCAGATGCAGTTGTCAGGAAAGATCAGAGGTGGTTAAGATGACTTAGGCTCCGGTGCACCAGAAACCCACCTCGTGCCAAAACCCGTTCTCACATGTCAGGTCATGTCTCCCGTCTCCCATTGCTTATTTTCCGTCCTGTTTTCCCGGACACCAGGCGCCTTCAGTCAGACAACGAGGCGGCAGTGATAGCAGCCAATGCTCTCTTCTACCGGGCTTTTGGCTCTGCTGATCTCAGGCTCATGCGCCGCGTGTGGGCTAGAGGGGAGCACGTGCAGTGCATACATCCTGGAGCAAACATAATATCTGGATATGACATGGTAAGATGTGGTGTGCTGGGTTGATGCGGCAGCGCATGCACGCAGCGGTTTTCTTGCGGGCATGGTCAATGCATGTGCCCTTTCTCTTCTGCTCCTTCATTACCTCTTAATGTTGCTCCCATAATCATTTGCGCCTCTTCACCTTTCATGTCATCACTTCTCGCTCCCGCTTGAGCTTTCTCCCTACACCTTTACCTCCACCACAGGTGCTCAACAGCTGGGAGCTTATATTTGATGGCATGAACCGCCAGCTCAGCATCACACTGGAAGACGTGGCGTGCCATGTGCGCGGCAGCATGGCAATGGTGACTTGTGTAGAGGTTATCAAGTCAGCAGGATCTGCTGGCAGGTGGGTACACCATGTGGGTCCAATCTTGAATCAATCTTGAATCTTGAATCTTTTAGCACCAATCTTGAATCTTTTAGCTGGCAAATATCGTTGAGTTGGCTCATGATTCTTGCATGGAGCTAGCATATGTAGCCTCCGACTCACCATATGTTCCCCCCCCTCCCCTCTCAGGGTGGTGGCAACGAACGTGTTTGAAAAGGTGGGCAGTCAATGGCTCATGTGCTGTCACCAGGGGAGTCCAGCCCCACCATCAGGCAGGAAGTTGGGGCTGTAGTGTTCAAATTACAAGTGCATCAAATTACAAGTGCCCTTCTGGTGCAACACACAGTGGACTGGCTTGACTTGAAGCTTTTATGATATTGTTTTTTATGCCAACCATTATGAGTTGACCTTTCTGGCTGTGAATCTGGGTTGCAGAGAATGCCAAAGCAGCCATGGTAGATAGTGCTTTCAATGTATCCAAGCCATCTGCCATTGTCATGCAAAGCCCAAGGTGTTAGCGAGTATGGAGAGCAGTTGAAAAACATAGCACATACCACTTCTCGAGAAGTTGAGCTGTCCATAGACGACATGGGGCGTATTCTGGACCTCGGGTCATCCGCACTTTGGGTCATGCGAATTTATTTTTCCCGAACCGCGGGTTTTCCGCCTCGACTTCAGGTTTTCCGACTCGGGACCACAAAGTGGTCGCACGTGCATCAAGCGAGGGGTTACGAAATCACGTACACCCCCTACGATAACCCTAGAGTGGGAACGTGCGATCAACAGGGGTCGCGTAGTCAATTGACCGTCAAATCCCACTTCGGTGAACTGGTGGTGAAACCACTTCCCAACAACAATGTCATATAAACACACATGCAAAGACGACCAACGAAAAACTTCTTTCTCATCAGAATCAGCCATCATGCGCAGCCACGACCAGCTCACACTTCTAGGATGCCTTCTTCAACTCTGGCATACTTTTTATTACGACACCCTCCTTCCCGCAGCAGCTATTGCATCTCAGTCATGGCTGGAGTTAGAGGAACAGGCACATGTGGATGAGATGGAAGCTTCAGAACGTCGAACGGAGAGAATGAGATCGCGGAAAAGGCGTCGGGAAGATCGTACGGCTGAGTGGGTCTCGGAAATCGACCTCATGACTGAGCATGAGTTTCAGGACATATTCCGAATCAGCAAAAGTATCTTGGTCATGATAGAGGAAGGCATGCATGGAGTTTTCACTCCATTCATTATCAACCACAACATACCCTTACGCCTTTGTATCTTGATCCCGGTCAAGTACTTTGCATCTGCACTGGCATACGTTGACTTGTCTATTTTCTTTGGAGTGTCCAAAACTATGTGCCACAAACTGGTTGACACTTCCCAAGGCAGTTCAAGGCGGATTGGGTTCGGTTCCCGACCCCGCAAGAGCTCCATGACATGGCTTCAGAGTTCAAGTTGATCAAAGGAGTCCCCAACGTTGTTGGGGCCGTGGATGGCACTCACATTCCTGTGCGCGGTATGGAGAACCATCGTACGGAGTATTACAACCGCAAATCTCACTACTCCGTTCAGCTGCAAGTGACATGCGATGCCAAAGGAGTTATTTGGGACTACATGGTCGGGTACCCTGGCGCCGTTCATGATCATCGCGTGTTTGTAAAGAGCAAGTTGTACGAGAGGCTTGAAAATGGAGAACTAGGTGAATACCAGCTTTTGGGTGATGCGGCCTATCCACTACGGTCTTATTGCTTGACACCGCTACATGCACCGAGCAAGAGATTGTTCAAAGGGTGGGAACAAATTTCAACTACGTTCAATCAGCTACACGGATGCCGGTTGAGAGGTGCATCGGGGCACTCAAGGGGCGGTGGCGCCTGCTCGGGAGAAGGCACGAATGCCGGCTCGGGAGAGTGTGCACGGGCACTGGCTGCATCATAATCCTCCATAACATGGTGACAAAGATGGTGCAGCACCGCCTGCGTAGCAAAAACACAAAGAAGGGGAGGCAGAACCATGGCGTCGGACATGGATGGTGGCTGAGTGGAATCATGACGCGGTTTAGGTGGCCTGCATTACAGTTCGGGACAGCAAAAGAGCTGCAACGCAGGAGGAAGTATTTCGGCAAGTGGATTCGGAAGGCGTACCTGAGGCGCAACCGGACGCCTACTGCTGCCCCGTAGAATTAGCAGCTGCTGCCGCGCCCTCGGTGGTCTCCGATTCAAGGCCCGTGGGCTGTTCCGGTGCTGGCGCGCCATCGGAGACGGCGGGGCCGTTGTTGTCTGCAGGAGCAGCGTTGTTCGCTACAGTGGCGGATGCAACCGCACTCATAATCAACTGGGTTATTGCTTCCAGCTTGGCTAGACCCTCCTTGTTGCATTCCTTAAGTGTGTCAGCGATTAGCTTAGCTCCCATGAGTGTAGCACTTTCGGCCGCCCTCTTGTTGCGTACCGGTGTGGAGGGTTCCGCCTTCTGTGCAGGCGTAAGCCCTGGTAGGAGTACAATCGGGATGTCAGTAAACGTAGATGGGTGTAGGCCAGGTGTAGGTGATGTTGTAGGGCAAAGAAGTAGGGGGCGGGAGGTGTTGAGGACATTGATGTTGGGTGGAATATTTGTAGTGAAATGTCTTGAGCACCAAGAGCAGCCTGAAATCCGTGCAGATGCCTTGAGAAAGGGTGAACGATGTTCACAGGCGCAACGGACAGATGGGGTACACGGTAATGGAAAAGAACGGTAGAGGACAGAAACCGTGCATGAGAAAACAGCTGGGAGGATGAGAAGATTCAGACTACGGCGCAGAATGATTTTCCACATTGTGAAGGAGCGCACACTGCGGGAGGACATGGAGAGGGAGAGCGAATCAAAGTAGAGGTACAAAGTGTACAGGTCATAGATTGTCACATGAACGGCATGTGGACAACAACTGATGGTGTCATGCGCGAGCAGACAGAAAGAGAGCATAGAATGAAGCATGCACAGGGACGGTGAGGCTGGAACGTACATTATAGCAAGGATGGAAACATACCTGATGGACCAGCCACCGTACCCGGGGTCACTGGCGCAGGGGTGGGCGGCACCGGGTTCCTCAGGGGATCTGCGTGGTTCTCGGCAGCACCGCCACCGTCGACCACATGCGGGGTCACTGCGGCTGTGCCTGCACGGATGTCGTCCATGAAGGTGAACCAGCCGGGTCGAGCTACGTTGCCGCCACCAGACATTGCGAGATCCTCGCAAATCTCCTTGTAGTCCCTCTCCAATATCTTCCACTGACATTTCATTCGCCTTGCGGAGATGACGCCGGATCTTTTTCCAGTACTGCGAGCCCTGCTTGCCCTGCAGCGCCTTCAGATCTTCGCGAGTGAACCACCGTGCAGCTGCCAATTCAGTCATCTCGTCCTCGGTCCAGACCTTCCGCTTCTTCTTGGGCTTCAGGGACTTCTGCTTCATCTTGCGTTTCCCGTTCGCGTTGCTCTCCCCAGGACGCTCTCCCTCAAGTTCGGTGTTGTCCACGTCCTGATCCGCGTCACTGTCCACCGTGTCGATTGAAGCATCCGAGTCGGCCTCGCTGTCACTGCTCTCGTACGCCCAGAACTCCTCCGGCTCGGATTCCGAGCTCTCGATAGGCTCAGTTTCAGGTTCCGCGCAGGTGTGGTTGTCTGGATCGCCAAATGGCTCGCCACCACGCGTCTCAAGATTCTCGTTCCGAATGCGAGCACGACGGTCGCCCCGCTCCTGGCGACTCTTCATCCAGACGACGTAGGGAGGGTCCTGCACGGGGACTTCCGGTTCCGTCGCGACAGCCTTCTTGCCCTTCTTGATAGCCTTGCGCGTGGGAGCCATAAGGGAGAGAGCTGCAGAGGTGAATCCGAGAGGAGGAGCGAGCGTGGGAAGTGTATAAATGGAAGACGTGAGAGGCAAACATTAGATCTCGCGTTTATAGTAACTACGCTCCAGTGTGTTCAGTGGGATGGCTAAGCTAGGGACGGAGGTGACGGGCAGAGTCGGACGTTGCGTTACGCGCCTAATTTTGGTGAGATCTGTTAGAATTATATATATTGTAGCATGCTAAGCACATGTGACTGTACACCAATTGTGGTGTACAGTTGGGTTGGGACTACACCCAACATTGGGTGTAGCCTTGCACTTTGGGGTGCCAATCCACCCAATTGTGGTGGAGCCCCCAAATTGCAACCCTCTTGACTTTTTGGGTACCTCACTTCACAATTGAGGCCACCACAAGCCAAGTGGGCCTAGGGTTGCCACACTTCTTAGAAGTGTGGGCAACCCAACCCACCCCACCTATGGTTACCTCACTTCCCAAAGTGAGGCCAACCCAACCATAGGTTGGGTTCCTCCTTCCCTTCCAAGCTTCTCTTCCCAAACTATGTATGCTAGGTTTGCTCTCTAATCAAATCACTTGTTCAATTCACATCTTTCACAAGATCTGGAGTTGCAGCTCTTCGAATGTGCACAACGTAGGCTTTCGGTGAGCAATTCAGAGGTGTTGAGCGCAATTCGCATCTGACATTGACGGTTGTCAGTCTATCTGTTGAGCGCCAGTCCGTTTGAGATGGCGGGAGTAAATTCGCACGGTGGCATGCCAAAATTGGTGTTGGCCAATGAACACACTGGACGAGGGTCAGGAAATGTGGTAACTGTTGGTAAGAGAGAGCGTTTATAAAACCGTAGAAAATGGGGTCGTTGACCCGAGCTGCAATATAACAGCTCGGGTCTTCCTAGCTATTCGGAAAACCCAAAGGGCGGATGACCCAAGGTCCAGAATACGCCCATAGACGATTGAAGCCAGGAGAACAATGAAGAGTCAGCTCAGCAGTGACAGACATCCGAAGTAGCATACATCAGCAAATGATAGCTATCGCAACAGAATGTTCCCAGCAATCTCCCGCCTCTGTTAGGAGCGAAGAGTACGCCCGTGTTCGTTGTATACACTCCCATGCTGCTCCGTACCCTGAATTTGCCAGAGAGATGTCAAACTTGTGGATGTGCCTGCAGTAGCTGTTCCTGCCCTTGTCACATCTCCTGACCAGGAACAGATCCCCATTAAGGGCAACACATGCGTATCCACGGTTTTGGTAACCATAACATGCTGTGTGTTGGCATGTCAACCTGTGCTCGGCTCCTTTGATTGGCCGAAGGGAAGGCGGAGAGGAAGGTGGGTTCACCAAAAGGTTGGATGGAGAGGAGAACAAGTCATGAGAGGAAAGTGGCTGAAAGTTGCTGTGACCTTGCCTCCATAGCTTCCACGCATCAGTGCAAGGGTCATACACCAGTGGGAAATTAAAACACACCCACCCTCTTGACTCCAAACCCCCTCCTTCTCCCACTTGGCCTTCTGGTGCTTGCCATTCATCAGGTTCAGCTGCTGCACCACCGATCACACAGAGCCTGTTGTGAAGCACAGTTGTCTGGAATCCAGTTCGTGGAACAGGTAGACCAGCAGCTTCCCTCCACTCCAAGTTGATAGTGTGTTGAGGCTGTCTGGAAATAAGGCTGGTATTGGCGATACTGGTGCATTGACTGCTACTGCTGTTGAATGGTCTGATGGAGTTGCTGCTGCCGCTGCTGCTGCTACTCAAAATCGGAACATCGCACACGAAAAGCGTGTAGTTGGGGTCTGTGTCTTCTAACGGGGATGAACAACCCCCAAGAACGAACAGCCGGTTTCCAATGATCTGTGCGTGAGCTCCCTGTCTGGGTGCTGGAAGACTTGATGCTTGGAGCCAGCAATCCTGTCTCAAATCGAACACTTCAATCGAGGAAAGCACCTCATACCCGCTAGTAACACCTCCGATTACGAAAACCACGTCAGAAGAAGCACAGCACGCGAATCTGCTGCGTGGAGTTTTGAGCGAAGGAAGCGACCTTGATGTGTTTGTCAGGGGGTTATAGGAGTCAGCTGAAGCAGAGAAGGTCAAGTCAGTCATTATGCCTGTGTTGTCTATGGTCTGTCCGCCAATAACATAGATCGTATGACCGACTGAAGTCACTCCAAAATATTGCCGAGATGGAGGAAGACCGTTAAATGAACAAGGTAGTCTCTGCCATGTATGAAAAGCATAATAGATCAGGCCAGCCAAAAAGGGGAGTAAACCTTCACATGGATAACGTGATGAAAGAAGAACGGAAGTGAATCACTTGGCTGCATGACAGATGACTTCAAAAAATGAGGTCGCAATGAAGTCGCGAATGAAAGGTAAATAAGCGAGTGGACTACCAACCTGGCACTTGGTGGTAAGGGAGTCAAAAAGCTTGCAGAGCAATCCTCCATCAATTCGCCAAGTCAGAGTCACCAACCACTCCGTCGCTCTCCCCAGCTGACGTCTGAGATCCAAAAAGCTATCTGACGTCAGTAACTTCCTCCATTTTCCGCAAACCCCGCGGAGTCGCAGGCACCCAGGGTCCGACTCGGAGGACACGCGAGCTAGACATTGCAGCAAGAGCTCGTCCGGAAGGGATTGTAAGGGAAAGGCTGACCCTTCGCCGTGACTTCGCGCATCCATCTCAACGCGGCATCTAGAATCCAAAAAGGGCGTTAACGACGCCGATGCCTTTCCAGTGTCATAACTTCGATTTACCATAGACTTCAGCATTGATCCTGAAAAGCAGCAACATGCTCTTCGCTCAACCGCCGTATTCACACATACAAAATCCTGAGGAGAAAACGTGTACACCGACTTACCTTTTGTGTGTTGAGATAAGGGGTGGATTACATAGAAACGTTATTGCAGCTACGAACGCTACCCCCCTTGACAGGCGGCTTGTAAAATGGATTTGCTGCTGCTCTTTTTTCCACTACTGTAGCTTCCCTGCATCACTTCTGAATCAAAGCTTCAGGCAAACCACACAAGGAACTGCAACCACAAGGATCATCGAGGGCGCGTGTCTAGCCACCTGTACATGCGAAAAGGGTTCTACGGCTGCGATCGGTGGCCTGACATTGAGCCGAAAAGTGTCCGCGATTATTGAGTTGAACCAAGTCATTCTGATTAGCAATCTCCTAATGACTAGTCCTAAGAATTATTTCACCTCAATTCCTGGGTCTGCTTGTACACTACTTGATAACGGCACCAATCCACCAATGCGGCCACCATCCACTCTCAAATCTTTTCTACTCTAACGACTCTTAATTGATTTTGGCACAACGTACCATCTAGTCTCAAGTATCTGACCCCCCTCCACCTCCACTGCTACCACCAGCCACATCACCACCACTGCTATCCAGGCCAACTTGGGAACCAGGCATGGGTGCAGAACACGTGCGGATATGCGTCTTCAGCCTTGGGAGGTTCGGCTGCACGCTGCGGCACCGGTGGCACCGAAGCTCATGCCGAAGCAGATGCCGAGCCTCTTTCTCCAAGGCTCCTACAACCTCATCAGAAGCACCCAATCTTGACCTTGATCGTGGTGCAGCATCAGCATCTGCTACAGCTTTTCGAGATTCCTCACCTGCCAGCCTCTCCCCACTCCTACCCTCTCCATCGCCTGCTATTGCCAGCCCACCCAATGCCTCTGCTGCTGCTACAGCTGCACCCTCTGCCACAGCTGCACCACTCCCTTTTCCCGCTCCTGCCTCTGGAGCAACAGGGGGAGCCCTGGGGGAGGTTTCACCTGAGCCGGGAAAGAGGTTCTGTCCGGCTACAGAGGAGGCGATGTGGGTGGTCGGTAGCGCGGGCAGCACATGGCCGTGCTGCTCTATCTGGGAAATCACCTGATGGGTGTCAAGGAGTATGCAAGGAGGTTTTGGCAACAACAGAAAACAACACCGGGAACAATACGGGGAAATATTCAACAACACCTATCTAGGAAACAAGCCCCAAAACTGACAAACGGATACACGGTTGGTTGAGAGTACACAGCAGACATTCACCTAAGGGGCAACTTCCTGGAGGAAATTTACATATAGGAAAAAAAAAAAAGAAAGAAAAAAAGAAAAAGAAAAAAGAGATTATCATGTGGATGAAACTCACCTGGAGGGCATCGCGGAAGAAGGGCGAGGCGAAGGAGTTCCAATGCTTCTTGTGCTTCAGATGGGGCGAGTCCAGGTCCTGGCTTATGGCGTGCAGGTGCAGCTGGTGCATGGACGGTACCTGAGGCACGCAATCCACATGAATACACATAAACATAATGGTTGCAATTCGATCTAACAGAGAGAATCCATGTCCTCCCAACAGCCGGCATGCAGGTGCAGCTGGTGCATGGAGGGCACGTGAGGCACACAGCACGCATGCATGGATGCACTTTATGAATAGTAATGGGCTTGCATGGGCTGCTGAGGGCAGCTGGTGCATGGAGCCCATGCGTGGGCTGACAGAGCATGCAGGTTCACCTGGTGGAAGCCGAAACGGAAGCGCAGTGGCTGAGGTGGCGATGACCCCGCTGTTGTCACACCTGGTCCTGGGCCCCTCGTTATAGGCACAACCAGCCCTCCCTTCCCAGGCAGAGCCTTCTCCCTCACATTCTCGCCGCCTTCACTGCCTGCATCCCCCGCTGGCCGATCACCTGAAATAGCACCTGACACCTCTGGAGGCGCAGCATCAGGAGATTTTTCAGGTGGTTTCTGTGGCAAGCTGTCCTGTTGTGGTGTGGCGCGAGAGGCAGGAGCGGGGTTGGGTGCATTGCCGGATCCAAGGGTGGGGTTGGAGGAGGAGGAGGGTGAGACAGAGTGGGCCGCCCACAGCTGCCCCACTGTCAGCATGTGGCGCAGCAGAGGCAGATCGGCTGCTGTGGCGTCGATGATGCGATCCACACCGTCCGTTCGTGCGATCACCAGCAGATGGTGCCGGGCCTGGTGTGGAGTGAGGGGTAACAAGGGAAAGGATGGAGGGACAACGATCAGCCCACACCCAGACCTTTCAAACCTGAATCCAAAACCCTACGTTTAGCATTTCAAAAGGCAATGAGTTTCTCATCCAAGATGGATTATCCTTGGCAGCTGAGCTGATGCCGATGCTGATGCTGATGCTGATGCTGATGCGATTCTGATCCTGATGCTAATGCTGATGCGATGCAGATGCTGATGCTGATGCGATGCTGATGCGATGCAGATGCCGATGCTGATGCTGATGCTGATGCTGATGCTGATGCTGATGTGAGCTGATGCTAATGCTGATGTGAGCTGATGTATCTGATGCTGATGCTGATGCTGATGCTATGCTGATGCTGATGCTGATGCTGATGTGCTGATGCTGATGCTGATGCTGATGCTGATGCTGCTGATGCTGATGCTGATGCTATTGCTGATGCTGATGCTGATGCTGATGCTGATGCTATTTCTGATGCTGATGCTGATGCTGATGCTATTGCTGATGCTGATGCTATTGCTCATGCTGATGCTGATGCTGATGCTGATGCTGATGCTGATGCTATTGCTGATGCTGATGCTGATGCTGATGCTGATGCTGATGCTGATGCTGATGTTGATGCTGATTCTATTGCTGATGCTGATGCTGATGCTGATGCTATTGCTGATGCTGATGCTGATGCTGATGCTGATGCTGTTGCTGATGCTGATGCTGTTGCTGATGCTGATGCTGTTGCTGATGCTGATGCTAATGCTGATGCTGATGCTGATGCTAATGCTGATGCTGATGCTGATGCTGATGCGCTGATGCTGATGCTGATGCTGATGCTGATGCTGACGCTGATGCTGATGCTGATGCTATTGCTGATGCTGATGCTGATGCTGATGCTATTGCAGATGCTGATGCTGATGCTGATGCTGATGCTATTTCTGATTCTGATGCTGATGCTGATGCTGATGTGAGCTGATGCTGCTGTTGATGCTGATGCTAATGCTGATGCTGATGCTGATGCTGATGTGCTGATGCTGATGCTGATGCTGATGCTGATGCTATTGCTGATGCTGATGCCGATGCTGATGCTGATGCTGATGCTATTTCTGATGCTGATGCTGATGCTATTGCTGATGCTGATGCTGATGCTGATGCTAATGCTGATGCTGATGCTGATGCTATTTCTGAAGCTGATGCTGATGCTGATGCTGATGCTATTGCTGATGCTGATGCTATTGCTGATGCTGATGCCGATGCTGATGCTGATGCTGATGCTGATGCTATTTCGGATGCTGATGCTGATGCTGATGCTGATGCTAATGCTGATGCTGATGCTGATGCTATTGCTGATGCTGATGCCGATGCTGATGCTGATGCTGATGCTAATGCTGATGCTGATGCTGATTCTGATGCTGATGCTGATGCTGATGCTATTGCTGATGCTGATGCTATTTCTGATGCTGATGCTGATGCTGATGCTGCTGATGCTATTGCTGATGCTGATGCGATGCTGATGCGATGCTGATGCTCAGCAGTTCCTCACCCAATGCTGATCCCACTTACCACGAACGACCATTGACCACCACAGAGGCATCAGCAAGCAAAGTGAGTTTCGCGTCAACTCAAAAGTACAAAGGTCATCTCACCTTTTGAGAAGCAAGAGCTCACTCACCTTGGGGTACTTATCTCGGATCACCACCACACAGGCATCAGCAAACAGCACCACGTCGCCGTGCCTCTCAGGCCGCATCGCAATGTCCCTCAGCGCGTGCTTCCAGGAACCTTCCGCCCCACCATGCCCCTCCTTGCGCTTGCCGCCTCCGCCCCCTCCCCCTCCCCCTCCACTCCCTGCTCCTCCTGCGCTCCCACCTCCCCCTCGCATGTCACTTGCCCTTCCTCCTCCCCCTCCCCTCACTCCTCCACCATCACCCCCTCCACCAACCCCACCCCCACCACTGCCACTACCACCACCAGCACCCCCTCCTCCTGCTCCCCCTCCTCCTCCCCCTCCCCCTTTAGCTTCTCCCCCTCCTCCACCACCACCCGCATTTCCTCTTTCTTCTCCTCCCTTCTCGCTCCCTATCACACCCCTCCCCTCCCTCCTCTTCCACCACTGCACCCCTCCTCCAGAATCCCTCTCTCCCCTCACCCCGTCACCGCCCCCCTCTCTCCTCCCCCCTCCAACAACCCCACCTTCCGCACCTCTTCCCTCCTCCAAACTCCTTCCCTGAAGCATTTTCTCCCCTCCATCTCTGCCCCCATCAATCCACCCTACTCTCCCTTCCTCTCTCCCTCCTCTCCTCTCTTCCCTCCCGCTGTCTCGCCCCTCGTCTCTCTCCCCATCTCGCCCCTCTTCCTCCGCCACCCTATCAAGATTCGGTCGAAATGCTGTCCTGCCCCGGCCCACCCACAACCCCATCGCCTGATCCCCTCCCCCCCCCATAGCGCCCATCTGCGTCTCTCCTGCCGTCTGCCGGCCTGCACTGCCCTGCCGATCCAGGTCCCCAGGCGCACGGGGAAGGGGAGGGCGGGGAGGAGCAGCGTTTGAGACTGGGCGTGAGAGTGCTGCTGCTTCGCTCCTACTAGACGGCCCAGCCTGAGCCCTGACCTGAGCTCCAGCCTCGGCCCGAGCCTCCATCCCTGGCTGGGCCCGAGCCTGGGCCCCAGCCTGGGCTCTAGTCGGTGGGTGGGAGAAAGGCAGTGGTCCTGAGGCGGGTGTTGGTGCTACAGTGGAGTAGTCTGTTGCAGATAACGGCACCTGAGGTTCTGCTAGAGGCACCTGGCGCTCTGTTGTTACCACCTGGAGATCCACAGAGGGCACCTGAGCGGCTGGAGGAGAACCAGCAGCGCTTGGGGCATCTTCTGCTGCTGGTGCTGCTGGCACAAGTAACGCTATATTGTCATTGCCACTGGCACCACCAGCTGCAGCAGCAGCAGCATGAGAGTGAGCATGGGCATAATTCACACCACCTCTATCTAAGCTCTGCATGTTCCTCTCTACTCCACCAGCAGCAGCACCCCCTCCATCCGCCCTCATCTCCTCCATCTCTACCCCAGCCAACTCCTCTGCACCAATTCGAACCCCCAACTGACCCCCATCACCTTCCCTTCTCCTTGCTTCCCTCTCTCTACCATCACTATGCCCTTCCCTCCTCATACCCCCTCTACCATAGGACCCACCAGGCCCCCAGCCTTCACTTGTGGCACCTTTCGCCACAGCTGCCGCCGCAGCAGCTGCTGAGCTGTTGCCTCGCGACCAAAACCCCCGTTCGCCTCCCGCTGACGTGGAATCCGCTCTGGCTGACGTGGAATCAGCCCCAGCTGACGTAGAAGCGGTACCAGTGTCACTGCTGGGGGTGGTAGAAGTGGTGAAAGACATAACGGTGGTAGGGGAGGGAGCTTGGGCTACTAAGGCTCCTTCTGGCCTGCCTGCAGGGTCGAAGGCTTCTTTCCCCTTCTGCCACCGCTCGTGCTAGCGCTGCTGCTCGTGCGTCTGCCTCTGCTCGTGCCTCTGCTGCTGTTGCTTTCAACGGCACACCAGAAGCGGCAGCAGCAGCAGCAGCAGCAGTGCCACCACCACCACCATCACCCCCTCCTCCTGTTGGCATGCGAATCTCTTGCACCATCTGAGCCGTTGGATCAGCGGCCTCAGCCAGCATCCACGGCCAGGGAGGGTTGCTGGTGCTGTGGATCCACGCTATGCCTCTGCCTCTCCCCCGGGGGTGCCCCCTGTCCCATGCTGTCTTCTTTGTTGCTGTGCCTGCCGCTGCTCCGCCTGCCACTGCTGTGCTTGCTGCTGCTGCGTTTGATGCTGCTACTCCTGGTACTTCTGTGCCTGGTGCCCCAGCAGCAGCTGCTGCTGCTGCTATGGCGGCGGCAGCGGTGGCTGGTGCAGCCGCAGTTGTCGCTGCTAATGTTGCTGCTGCTGGCGGCTCTCCTGCCGGAGGTGTGACGGTGGTGTGAGCAGGAGCACTGGTGGGAGGAAGAGGAGGCAGAGGAGGCACCGTGCCAAAGCGACCCGTTGTCATTTCCACATCCCGTTCCTGCCGCTTAGCTTCGAGAAGGACGTCTGAAGCAGCCTCGGCATCAACCCGAACCTGGTGATCGGCCCTTCTCTTCCTGCCCCTCCCCATCAGCACTGCAAAGGCATCCCTTGCAGGTTCACCCTCCTTCCCCACTCCTGACACCTTCCTGCCTCCCTGCTGCTGCTGCTGCTGCTGCTGCCTAGCCTCCCCTCCTGATGTCTCACCTCCCGTTCTCAGTCCTCCTCCAACCCCCTCCTCCCCTTGCTTCTCCTCCTCCATTCCCTCCGCCTTCTCCTTTTCTTCAAGCTCCCTACTTCCCTCGCCTTCCCTCTCACCTCCCCCCTCCTCGCCCCTTCTCTTCTTACTCCCCATCCTCATCCTCTCATCGCCGTCGCCTCTCTCCCCATGCTCATCCTCAGCACGAGCTTTCCTCTTTCCCTTCCCATAACCATCTCCAGAACCGCTCCCTCTTCTCATCCCCACTCCGCCACCTGCCTCACCCTCCCATAACTCACCCTTGTCTCTCTCTTCTCCTCCCAAAGACCCTCTAACCTTCGTCCCTGCAAGCCGATCACATTCCTCCTCCACCCCCCTCACCATCCGTCCTTCTCCCCTCATCCCACCTGCTGCACCCAATCCGTCTTTCCCAACCAGACCTTCCCCCACAGCCCTCAAACCTCCTCGCCCTTCCACAACCCCTTCCATCCCTCTCTCCCCATCTCCACCCTGCTCTCTCACCCTCACTCTCTCCACTCCCTCCCCCTCTCCATCCCCCCTCTCCGCGCGCCCCTCCTCCCCCCCCTTGGCCAGCAGGCGGAACTCTCTAAAGAGCGCCCCATACGCGGACCTAAGCAGCCTCTCGCCCTCGTTATAGTCACCGTCTAGGCAGTTTGGGCGGCGGGGGTTCATATTGGGTCCCACCACGTGCACCACGTGCCTCACCCCCTCGCGCACACGCAGAGGGGAGGAGAGGGGCAGGGGCGCGGAGAGAACAGAGCCTGGGGAGAGGAGGAGGGGATGGGGTTGGGGAGGAGGGGAGAGCGGTTGGGAGAGCGGTTGGGACGAGGGAAGATCATGCGGTTCCTGCTGCAAGTGAGACTGGTGCACTTCCCCACTTGGTTTCTGCTGCGTTGTGTACTGCCTATGCCCCTCGTAGTCCCCATGCTGCTGCTGCGTCTGCTGCTCCCGCTGCTCTTGCTCTTGCTGTTGCTGCTCTTGCTGTTGCTGCTGCTCAAGACGTTCCTGCTTCTCCTGCGTTGCTGTCCCCTGCTGCTGCTGGGTCTCATTCCGTTGCCTCTGCTGCCGCTGTTGCTGCTGCCACTTGCGCCGTGTTGCCTCAATGAGCCCTGGGCCAGCAGCACTGTGAATGGCTGCGTTCACTCCGCCCCCACCTGGTAACAGGCGGCTGCACACACAGATAGACGCACCGTACAGCACAGCACAGAATAGTCAAGAATTCATTCCGTATAGTGTACTGACCAGTGCGGACAGTGGACAGATAATGGCCGCATGCAATCATGTGTACATTTGACAGCAAGGCTTATATCTTAAGGATGGACACCTTTGACAGCAAGGCTTATATCTGAAGGATGGACATGCACCAAATGTTCTTGCATGTGCCGATGCATGAGTACAAGCAGCAATCCATGCCATGCCACGTCATCATACCAGTTGGCCGAGTTCGCAATGACGTGGCATTCAATCCCGCCATCCGACCTCATCTTGGTGATATCCCCGGCATGCAGGATGAATCTGCCACGTGTGCTGTCATCCCACGTGTCCCTGTCAGTGCCTCTACCCGCCCTCCTACCCTCTTTACCCCCTTCTCCAGCAGCAGTGCCATCACACACATCGCCAGCCCCTGTACCAGTACCGCCCCTGCCACCACCTGCAACAGCAGCAACAGGAGGAGCAGCAGTGGTGGCCGCAACCGCAGCGACAGCACCAGCAGCTACAGCAGCTGCAGCAGGGGCAGCACCTTCAGCTCGGCCCTCTCCTGGCACTTCCCTAGCCACATGCCCTCGCCCCTCCTCCTCCCTCTCAGCCCTCCCCCCTCCTTCGGCTCCTCCCTCCCGACCAGGTTCAATGAACTGTCTCGCCTTGTCCTCTCCTTTCTCCCCACCATCCACTCCTCGTCTAAGCCGTCCAGATTCAACGAACGGCAGTCCCCTCTGGCGAGCCAGGCGCTTCACCCGCCTCAGCATGTCAGAGGAGGGGGAGAGGTCCACCAATACCAGGTCCAGGATTGGATGCCGCTCAACCGTGTCTTGTTTGGGAGGGGAATCAGAAACTGTAGACGATGTGTTGCCCCTGGCCGGCGATTCTTGTCTGTTTTCTGGATCTCCAGGCGGCGATGTTTGTCTCGTTTCTCCAGGTGCTGAAGGTCGTTCTTTACCTGCTGCTGCTGGAGGCTGTTCGTGTCTAGTGCTGGAACCGTTATTGTCACCTCCGTTTCCATTCACGCTGCAGCTGCCCATGCCACTGGCACCGTTACTGTCACCGTTCCCATTGCCGTTCCCCCCTTGCCTCCGTGCATCCCTTACAGCAGCAGCAGCAGCAGCAACAGCAGCGGCAGCAGCACTAGCACAAACGCCAGCACCAACAACCCCAGCAGCAGCAGCGGCAGCTCCAGCACTACTTGTAACCACCCCTTCCAACCTGCTTCCTTCTTTCTCTCCCCCCCCCACACCACCCTCACCAACCACACCACCCTCACGTTCGCTACCACCCTCCCCATCCACCCTGCCTTCACCCGCACTCCTGGCAGTGGTGCTGCCGTGGCTGCTACCCCCGTTGCGCCAGAGGAACTCAGTCACGCAGTCAAGCACCACTGCGGCCGCCCTCTCCCTGTCGAACTTGAAATCAGCTGTTGAGATGGACGGAAACGCCAGCACCCACCGCCCTGCTGCCTGCTGCTGCTGCGCTTGTTGCTGCTGTTGGGGGGGCTGTGGCCGCTGCTGTTGCTCCTCCTCGTCTTGCTCGTCACCCTTCTCCTCTCCCCTGTTTCCATGCACCTTCCAGTGCCCTCTGCGCTCCTGCTTCTGCTGCTCCTGCTCGCCCTCCTTGCCTCCTCCCTCCCCTCCTCGTGTCTGCCCCTCGTTCTTCTTGGCCCCCTCGTTAGCAGCAGGAGCAAACTGCTCACATCCGTCTTGCCTCAACCCATGCGAGCCCTCTAGACTGCCATGTTCTTGCACATGTCGCCACTCACCCCCCTCTCCTCGGCCCTCCACCCGTCCATCCACGAGCCCTTCCCCCCGCGCATCCATAAGGCCCTCCCCCCGCCCGTCCACGAAGCCTGCACCCTAGAAGCAGCGGTAGCACGCGGGGCAGTGGGAGAGGGAGACGGCGGGGGCGAAGGGCGAGGGTGAGAGAGTGAGAGCGGAGCACTCCTGGAAGAAAAGCGGCACACGTGACCTTGCTTTATAAGATGTCACCGGAGCAGAGTTTTGTCGAGATACCTCGAAAAGAAGAAGTGGGAGAAAGATGGGAGTCTGGGGTTGGACGTTAAAAGCGAGGGATGGAAGAGTGAGTGAAAGGGTGCCAGTGGGAAGGGAATGTCCTCCCACCTGCGTTTCGCTCGCTATCCGTGTGCACTCGTCTTCTCTTCCACCATCGCTCCATTTCGCACTTCTCCCGCTCCTGCTGCTTCTCCTGCAGTTGCTGCCGCTGCTGCCTCAGCCTCTGTTCTTCGAGCTCCTGCTTCCGCTGCTCCTCCTTCTCGCTCTGTTCTGCTTCTGCCGTCGCGTCCCCATGTTTCTCGCATCTCCATCCATCAAGCTCATCTCTCCTCCCTCCGCTGCTGCCCATCCCTGCATCCCCGTTAATAGCAGCTTCCTGTTGTGGTTTGGCACGGAAAAACCGCCTCACATCAGATACTCCAGCCTGTGAAGTACTATGATCGCCTACTCTACTTGTGCCCACATTCCTACCTTCCGTTGCTCTACTTGCCACTGCCTGTGCTGCAGGAACAGCAGCAGCTGCAGCCGCAGCTACAGCAGCACGCGCCTCTACTGCTCCCTCGCCTAAGTCTACCCTATTCGCCGAACCTAGACTCTGACCAAACCACATGGTTCGAACTTGCTTCTTCTCCTCTTCTTCTCGGTTTCCCAGTGCCTTTTGCTGCTCTCTCTCCCCTCCTGCTCCCTCTTTCGCCCGTCTCTCCCTATCCCCATCGCCCCCCATTTCTCTTCTTCCCTCTACCACCGTCCCCACTCCCTCCCCATCCCACTTCTTCTCACAACCCTTCACTAGATCCATCCCCTCCCCGTCCCCATACCCTCCTCTCCCTCCCCCACCCTCCGCCACACTCCCTTCCCCCTCCCCTTCTCCCTCCACATTCCCCTCCCCATGCCCCTCCCTCTTCCCTCCTGCTGGTTGCTCCTCGGTCCCTGGCGTGGCAGCAGAAAAGGGAGGATTAGATCCCAACACACGAGACGCACCTATAGAAGATGGGAGTGGAGAAGCAGCAGCAGAGAGAGGAGCAGTAGCAGCAGCAGCACGGCTACACGCTATGGCGTGGGAAGGTGCGTCTCTGCTCACCCGCTCTCTATCTGCAGGCCCAGGCCCATAAACACGCCCCGGGCCCTCCGGTCCCCCCTGCCTCGCTCCCACTGCTCCCTGTCCCTGCGCTTGCGCCTCTTCTCCCCCTCTCCGCTGCTCCAGCTGCATCTCCCGTACCCGTGCGTCTAGCTCCTCTTCCCTTGGTCCTTGCTGCATCAGCACACCAGGAACCTCTGCAGCGGCACCACCAGCAGCACCACCAGCAGCAGCACCACCAGGGCCACCATTGCCACTAACAGTGATATCCGAGGAGCTAAGGGAGCGGTAGAAGGAGAGCGCCTGGTCGACTTGGGCGTCGGTGCGGCACACAGTGACGCGCTGAAAGCCCTCTGCTGCAGCAGGGGGCTCGCGCATCTTCATCTGGTGCCGTATGATGCTCGCCGCCCTGGGACCCTGCGGGATGGAGTGGGGAGACGACGGGAAGAGAGGCAGAGAGGGGTGCCAGTTATGATGGTACAGGCTCATGGTTATGCTTGTTTTGCTCTGGGAGATCTCAAAGGTATCACAAGCACGGCCCACGGTTACATTCCAATGACTCTCACTCATCCTCATGTCTGTCAGAAATCCCTCTCACTCACCTGCACGCCGCCTTCGTGGTTGACTCGGTTGACCGCGCGCTGCACGACGAGCGCCGTGGGGAGCTCGAACACGAGCACGTGCGACTGCGCGTTGCACGTGCGCGCGAGCGCGAGGAATTCGGCGCGCTGCTCCACGCTCATGTTGCAGCGGTCCAGCACCACGCTCGCCCCGGACAGCAGGTGGCGTCGCACCTGCGAGGTGAGTGAAGGGAGAGGGAGAAAGAAACGAGGTAAGGGGGGAGGGAGAGATGGGAGGGAGGTGGAAATAGCGTGTCCGCTCAGGTGTGTTAACATCACCGACGATGATACGTGAAAGCGAACGAAAACGCTTTGAGTTCCCAGACGTTTGGGAAAGTGAACGATAAGCACTTACTTGCGCCAAGCATTGTTTCCGAGTGCCAGGTGTCCCTCGCGATGACGCCACGTCCTGAAATCAGAAACCGCATGAGGGAGGAACGTCACACGTAGGCTAGAATGGCTGCGAAATCTGCATGTCGAGAAGCTGACTCCGTAAACACTTAAAGAAGATGAGAAGATGTGAAGAACTGCACCGGAAAGTGGTACAGGCTCATGAGCCTCAAGACCAGGTCACTTCTCTGTCTCCTATAAACTAGAAACAGTTTGTGAGGCACACCTGGCAAACGCGCTCATATCGTAAAGCGGCATCCGCGATCAAAAGTCCAGCAAATCTGCTTTTGCCGCTGCCTGGTGGGCCGACGAGGACCAACAGAAACGGGAATGGACGAAGGTTGTTGGGGAATACGGGTCGCGCCGCTGTTGCCGAGACGTTTGGCGGTACCTCTGGATTACTAATAGGCTCCATTAAACCTTGCGTTTGAGTCTGGGGATCCATGACACACAGACTCAATTTACTTGCGCCTAAGTTACACAGCTCGGCTAGAGGTTAAGGATCCGCCAGGCAGAAGAAAGGAAGCAGCTCCATGAACATCACATCCAATGAAGCTAAAGATATTCTCGACTTCCGCTTGTGCAAGCCTCGAACAGGAACAAAATATCAGTGAAAAATCAACAGCAGTTGGCGAGCTGAGGCGAGTTCAGGCAAGTTCGGTTCTTGTTGCCAGTGAGCAAGAGAAGGCCTGTAGGTAGGCAGGCACATGGTCGGCTCCTCATGGTTCACCCTACCTGAAGCCCAGCTGGAAGCCTGAGAGAAGCCCAGCAAGCCCAGCGTGGTGCATGCCATGCCAGGCACAAAAATCCCAAGGAGCCACAGCCACAAATACAGGAGCGACCACGGGCGTTGGATCTTTCATTGTTTCTTGGAAAAGCGTCGCGCACTTTACAAGTTGGCCAAAAGGTTGATCTCATCAGGCAAAGCGCATGCAAGTGGTGCCTAGCCTGACACTAACCAGGGACCGAACCTCGGGGCTGGTGAAAGGTTTGGGTTAAAATACGTGGCTCATGAAGCACCTCGATTTTGGTGGTCAGAAACGCGAGGGACTCTTGCAGGTTCGGCAGCACATCTGGGCAAAGCTGATCCGGTCGCGGATAAATTATGTGTGGCGGAGAGTGGGCTTCACCATACGCCCCAAAGCAAACTTCCCTCCAAATAGTAGCGTCGGCCTTGGGAACTGTGCTGACGAAAATTCTACATCCTACTCGTTATTCCTGACAGTTTTGCATGATGTTGGGTGAGCAAGGGCTGGGCCCGATGCACATTCTGTTATGGTGTTTGTGTGTTCACCTGCATAAGCCCTGTGTTCGGTGTTCTTCGCACATGCTCTTGGTTAGAACAATTTCTGAACCAGGGAGAAAGCACAGCTAGGAGATGCATTTCAGCCTTGTGGTTAGGATGCTACGAGGCACAAGCACATTGTTTGGCGTTCTACGATACACTGTATCTGCGTTTAGCGTGCCACGAGAGACAGTCCCTGTGTTTAGCGTGCCATGAGTCACAGTCCTCGTGTTAAGCGTGCCACGAGTCACACTCCGTGTGTTTAGCGTGCCATAAGTCACAAGCCCTGTGCTTAGCGTGCAGCGAGTTTCAGTCCATGCGTTATAGCGTGCCTCGTGGCACAAGACCGATGGTTAGCCCTGCGCTTAGCCCTGTGACTAGCCCTGAGGTTAGCCCTGTGATTAGCCCTGTGGTTAGTCCTGTGGTTAGCCCTCTGATTAGCCCTGTGGTTAGCCCTGTGGTTAGCCCTGAGGTTAGCCCAGTAATTAGCCATGTGGTTAGCCCTGTGGTTAGCCCTGTGGTTAGCCCTGTGGTTAGCCCTGTGGTTAGCCCTGTGGTTAGCCCTGTGGTTAGCCCTGTGGTTAGCCCTGAGGTTACCCTGAGGTTAGCCCTGTGGTTAGCCATGTGGTTAGCCCTGTGGTTAACCCTGTGATTAGTCCTACGCAGGGTGTTGCTTAGGTGGCGAGGTCACATGGGGTGGTGGTCGCAGAGGGAGGTGGCCTGCAGGGGAATGGATGGGGATGGGAGGGGTAATGCAGCGCGTGGGATTTGGGTCAGGTCAGGTGGAGAGGAAAGGGGAGGGTGGAAACTCCTACGAAGGGGGAGGGTTGTTGAAGGAAAGGGGAAGGGGCGGGATGGGATGGAGTAAGGCGGGGTGGGTGGGTTGGTCAAGGAGGAGGAGAGGGGGGGATACCATACCTGAGAGTGTTACTACTCTAGATAGCCTATCTACTCCTTTTTTCTCGATATGTTCTTCATCTTCCGCCTTGCAAGCACGTGGTCCTCAGCTTAAAAACAGAGCTGTTGCGGTTCTCCTGCAAGCACACGAAGGAGGCGATAAGGCAGATGAGAGTTGAGCATCTCTACATGGTGAAGTAAGATAGGACATGAAATGCTCGGTGTTGTCGGATTGGGGTACATGATGTGATGTGTTTTTGCGATATGATATGATGTGCTGTGTCTGGGGTTCACTCTGTGTTCGGTTGCTATTTTCTCACCTTCACAAACAACGTTGGGCACTTCACCAGTTGGCCACTCCAGTTGGTCCACCAGGCAATCGCAACCCGCCTCACCATCCAATCCTGTCATGTCAACAACACACTCAAAAGAAGCAGTGAGAGAGAGTTAAGCACACGAATGGCGAGGAGAGAAATTAGAGCATGGGGAAGGCTAAAGATGAAACTTTTGGGTCCATTATTGCAATTGTAAAAAAATAGCCACAGCGGAATTGTGTTACGGAGCAGAGGGAGAAACGGGCATGAAATGCAAATGTGAGGATCTAGGATCGAGCTCAGAAAAGATGATTGTGAATTGAATTATCACCTGGGTACAACACGAGGCTATATATAGGCTCGACACAAGGCAGGTAACCCAGGTGTTACGCGAATGTTCTGAGGGTCGCGAAGCGTCCCGAACAGAACCTTCCCGAACTCGGTAGAAAGCAATTCGGTGGCAACCGAATAGCTTGAGTTCGGTACACGTGACCTGGTTCGGTGCCTGGCCGAATAACTTTTCTTTGCGCAAGAGCCTGGCCGAAAAGGCTCTTAACAATCAGGTTGTTGAATGCTTCTCCCCATGCCTATAGGGATTATCGCGCTTTCTAAGCATTTGGCGGCAAAAACAGTCGAAATCGTCGGCGCCGAACTTTTCTTTGCGCAAGAACCTGGCCGAAAAGGCTCTAGTAGGTGTATTTGAATATGGGCCATCTAAATATGCATTAACATTCAGGTTGTTGAATGCTTCTCCCTACGCCTATCGAGATTCATGCGCTTTGTAAGCATTTAGCAGCAAAAACAACCGAAATCGTCGGCGCCGAACCTTTCTTTGCGCAAGAACCTGTCCAAAAAGGCTATAATAGGTGTATTTAAATATGAGCCACTTGAATATGCAATAAAATTCAGGTTGTTGAATGCATTTCCCTACGCCTATAGGGATTCATGCGCTTTCTAAGCATTTGGCGGCAAAAACAGCCGAAATCGTCGGCGCCGAACTGTTCTTTATGTAAGAACCTGGCCGAAAAGGCTACATTAGGTGTATTTGAACATGGGCCACTCGAATATGCATTAAAATTCAGGTTGTTGAATGCTTTCCCCCAAGCCTATAGGGATTTATGTGCTTTCTAAGCATTTGGCGACAAAAACAGCCGAAATCGTCGGCGCCGAACTTTTCTTTGCGCAAGAACCTGGCCAAAAAGGCTCTAGCAAGTGTAATTGAACATTGGCTTCTTGAAAATGCATTAACATTCAGGTTGTTGAATGCTTTTCCCTACGCCTATAGGGATTCATGCGCTTTCTAAGCATTCGGCAGAAAAAACAGCCGAAATCGTCGGCGCCGAACTTTTCTTTGCGCAAGAACCTGGCCGAAAAGGCTCTAGTAGGTGTGATTGAACATGGGCCACTCGAATATGCATTAACATTCAGGTTGTTGAATGCTTTTCCCTACGCCTATAGGGATTCATGCGCTTTCTAAGCATTTGGCGGCAAAAACAGCCGAAATCGTTGGCGCCGAACTATTCTTTGCGAAAGAACCTGGCCAAAAAGGCCCTGAAAGGTGTTTTTGAATTTGGAACACTCGAATATGCATTAACAATCAGGTTGTTGAATGCTTTTCCCTATGCCTATAGGGACTCATGTGTCAGAATGCTATTATTGTCTAGCCTGCAGTGGGGTACTCTATAGCGAGTACAGCCCAATCTAGGGTTTGCTATTTGTACTCAACTGCCTGCTAGTTCAAACCTCTCTCTCCTTTCAATCATTCTTGCCTAGTGATTCTGACATGCTATCAGAGCAGGTCGACCCTCCTGGGTCGATCCTGTGGGTGGGCCCACCACCTAAGCCTTCCGCTGCTACTGCTACTGCTACTGCTACTCCCTGTCCGCCGCGCGCCCCGTGGCGCGCGGCGTCGAAACTAGGGTTTTCAGCCCGCCGTGCGCCCCGAGGCACGCGGCGGTTTTCTGCCCGCCGTGCGCCCCGAGGCGCGCGGCGGTTCTCTGCCCGCCGTGTGCCCCGAGGCGCGCGGCGGGTTCCTGCCCCGTCACTCGGCACGTCGCCCCCGGGAGGCGCTGCGACGGGCGACGGGGACCCGCGCGTCGCCCCCGTCGCCCGTCGTGGCCTGCGCGCGGCCCGTACACCCGGCACGCGGCCCGTACGGGCTGCGCCAGGCACGCGCGCGGCCCGTACGGGAAGCGCCAGGCCCGCGCGCGGCTCGGGCCGCCTGCGCGCGGTTCGGGCGGCTCTACCAGGCCCGTGGGCGGCCCGTTCCTCGCTGCTCCTGCCCTCTCCACTGTCCCCCGTGCTTCTACCGGCGCCTCACCCCTCCTACAGCCCGTTCTCCTAAATTAGGGTTTGGGGGTGAAGAGTGTGGGGGTGGCGGCTATGGGGGTGTCGGTTGTGAGTTCCTCCCCCTGCTCCTCCTCCTCCCTCGTCTCCCTCTGCTACAGCTGCCGCTGAGGGGGGTGGTGTGTGGGAGCCTAGGGTTTGGGGTTTAAGGGGGGTACCGTCGGAGTGGAGCTAGGGTGTCAGCAGGGGGTGTGTGAGAGGGGCGTGGGACGGTCGGGGGAGATTGCGTGGAGGTAGCCGTCGTGACGCCAGCAGCGCCAGTAGTCCGGATGCCCTCGCGCGTTTCGGTAGCCCAGCGAGCCTGCTTCGCCAGTCGCCTGTGGGTCCGTTGCTCCTGTGTGTGCTCGTCGTAGCCGCGGAGCCAGATACTCCCGTAGTCCGGTGCCCTCGTGCGCTCGGTAGCCACTGTGCGCGCCGCTCCTGTTGCCCGTGTGTCTGCAGCTTCAGTCGGCGCCTTTCATCTTCTCTCCTCTCGCCAGCCCTCCTCCTCCTCGCTTGCCCTCTGTGACTGCCTCTAGCTTTGCTCATAACTGTGAACTTTAAACTATTGCTTCTTGAACTTGTGCTCAGAATGTGTGGTGACATTGTGATCCACCCTGAGCTTGTACTGCTTTGCTTGCTCTGCTGATTACACCCCACTTTGGCTATGGGGGTGTGTCAGAATGCTATTATTGTCTAGCCTGCAGTGGGGTACTCTATAGCGAGTACAGCCCAATCTAGGGTTTGCTATTTGTACTCAACTGCCTGCTAGTTCAAACCTCTCTCTCCTTTCAATCATTCTTTCCTAGTGATTCTGACATCATGCGCTTTCTAAGCATTTTGGCGGCATCACAGCCAAAATCGCCGGCGACAAACTTTTCTTTTCGCAAGAGCCTGGCCGAAAAGGCTCTTAACAATCAGGTTGTTGAATGCTTCTCCCCATGCCTATAGGGATTATCGCGCTTTCTAAGCATTTGGCGACAATAACAGTCGAAATTGTCGGCCTTGAACTTTTCTTTGCGCAAGAACCTGGCCGAAAAGGCTCTAGTAGGTGTATTTGAATATGGGCCATTTAAATATGCATTAACATTCAGGTTGTTGAATGCTTTTCCCTACGCCTATAGGGATTCATGCGCTTTCTAAGCATTTAGCAGCAGAAACAACCGAAATCGTCGGCGCCGAACCTTTCTTTGCGCAAGAACCTGTCAAAAAAGGCTATAATAGGTGTATTTAAATATGAGCCACTTGAATATGCAATAAAATTCAGGTTGTTGAATGCATTTCCCTACGCCTATAGGGATTCATGCGCTTTCTAAGCATTTGGCGGCAAAAACAGCCGAAATCGTCGGCGCCGAACTGTTCTTTATGTAAGAACATGGCCGAAAAGGCTACATTAGGTGTATTTGAACATGGGCCACTCGAATATGCATTAAAATTCAGGTTGTTGAATGCTTTCCCCCCAGCCTATAGGGATTTATGTGCTTTCTAAGCATTTGGCGACAAAAACAGCCGAAATCGTCGGCGCCGAACTTTTATTTGCTCAAGAACCTGGCCAAAAAGGCTCTAGCAAGTGTGATTGAACAT
This sequence comes from Closterium sp. Yama58-4, assembly GCA_947470075.1. Taxonomy (NCBI): domain Eukaryota; kingdom Viridiplantae; phylum Streptophyta; class Zygnematophyceae; order Desmidiales; family Closteriaceae; genus Closterium; species Closterium sp. Yama58-4. The sequence goes on along the minus strand of CANIUD010000867.1, from coordinate 31,728 downwards.
TGGCCACTTGAATATGCATTAACATTCAGGTTGTTGAATGCTTTTCCCTACGCCTATAGGGATTCATGCGCTTTCTAAGCATTTGGCGGCAAAAACAGCCGAAATCGTCGGCGCCGAACTTTTCTTTGCGCAAGAACCTGGCCGAAAAGGCTCTAGTAGGTGTGATTGAACATGGGCCACTCGAATATGCATTAACATTCAGGTTGTTGAATGCTTTTCCCTACGCCTATAAGGATTCATGCGCTTTCTAAGCATTTGGCGGCAAAAACACCCGAAATCGTCGGCGCCGAACTTTTCTTTGCGCAAGAACCTGGCCGAAAAGGCTCTAGTAGGTGTGATTGAACATGGGCCACTCAAATATGCATTAACATTCGGGTTGTTGAATGCTTTTCCGTACGCCTATAGGGATTCATGCGCTTTCTAAGCATTTGGCGGCAAAAACAGCCGAAATCGTCGGCGCCGAACTTTTCTTTGCGCAAGAACCTGGCCGAAAAAGCTCTAGTAGGTGTGATTAACATGGGCCATTCAAATATGCAATAACATTCAGGTTGTTGAATGCTTTTTCCTACGCCTATAGGGATTCATGCGCTTTCCAAGCATTTGGCGGCAAAAACAGCTGAAATCGTCGGCGCCGAACTTTTCTTTGCGCAAGAACCTGGCCGAAAAGGCTCTAGTAGGTGTGATTGAACATGGGCCACTCGAATATGCATTAACATTCAGGTTGTTGAATGCTTTTCCCTACGCCTATAGGGATTCATGCGCTTTCTAAGCATTTGGCGGCAAAAACAGCCGAAATCGTCGGCGCCGAACTTTTCTTTGCGCAAGAACCTGGCCGAAAAGGCTCTAGTAGGTGTGATTGAACATGGGCCACTCGAATATGCATTAACATTCAGGTTGTTGAATGCTTTTCCCTACGCCTATAGGGATTCATGCGCTTTCTAAGCATTTGGCGGCAAAAACAGCCGAAATCGTCGGCGCCGAACTTTTCTCTGCGCAAGAACCTGGCCGAAAAGGCTCTAGTAGGTGCGATTGAAAATGGGCCACTTGAATATGCAATAAAATTCAGGTTGTTGAATGCATTTCCCTACGCCTATAGGGATTCATGCGCTTTCTAAGCATTTGGCGGCAAAAACAGCCGAAATCGTCGGCGCCGAACTTTTCTCTGCGCAAGAACCTGGCCGAAAAGGCTCTAGTAGGTGTGATTGAACATCTTCCACTCGAATATGCATTAACATTCGGGTTGTTGAATGCTTTTCCCTACGCCTATAGGGATTCATGCACTTTTTAAACATTTGGCGGCAAAAACTGTTGAAATTGTCGGTGCCGAACTTTTCTTTAAGCAAGAACTTGGCCAAAAAGGCTCTAGTAGGTGTGATTGAACATGGGCCACTCGAATATGCAATAACATTCAGGTTATTGAATGCTTTTCCCTACGCCTATAGGGATTCATGCGCTTTCTAAGCATTTGGTGGAAAAAACAGTCGAAATCGTCGGCGCCGAACTTTTCTTTGCGCAAGAACCTGGTTGAAAAGGCTCTAGTAGGTGCGTTTGAACATGGGCCACTCGAATATGCAATAACATTCAGGTTATTGAATGCTTTTCCGTACGCCTATAGTGATTTATGCGCTTTTTTAGCATTTGGCGGCAAAAACAGCCGAAATCGTCGGCGCCGAACTTTTCTTTGCGCAAGAACCTGGCCGAAAAGGCTCTAGTAGGTGTGATTGAACATGGGCCACTCAAATATGTTTTAACATTCGGGTTGTTGAATGCTTTTCCCTACGCCTATAAGGATTCATGCGCTTTCTAAGCATTTGGCAGCAAAAACAGCCGAAATCGTCGGCGCCGAACTTTTCTCTGCGCAAGAACCTGGCCGAAAAGGCTCTAGTAGGTGTGATTGAACATGGGCCACTCGAATATGAAAAAAAAATTTAGGTTGTTGAATGCTTTTCCCTACGCCTATAAGGATTCATGCGCTTTCTAAGCATTTGGCGACAAAAACAGCCGAAATCGTCGGCGCCGAACTTTTCTCTGCGCAAGAACCTGGCCGAAAAGGCTCTAGTAGGTGTGATTGAACATGGGCCACTCGAATATGCATTAACATTCGGGTTGTTGAATGCTTTTCCCTACGCCTTCTGAGGATTTGGCTAAAAAAACAGCCGAAATCGTCGGCGCCGAACTTTTCTCTGCGCAAGAACCTGGCCGAAAAGGCTCTAGTAGGTGTGATTTAACATCTGCCACTCGAATATGCATTAACATTCGGGTTGTTGAATGCTTTTCCCTACGCCTATATGGATTCATGCGCTTTTTAAACATTTGGCGGCAAAAACAGCCGAAATTGTCGGCGCCAAACTTTTCTTTAAGCAAGAACTTGGCCAAAAAGGCTCTAGTAGGTGTGATTGAACATGGGCTACTCGAATATGCATTAACATTGAAGTTGTTGAATGCTTTTCCCTACGCCTATAGGGATTCATGCGCTTTTAAAGCATTTGGCGGCAAAAACACCCGAAATCGTCGGCGCCGAACTTTTCTTTGCGCAAGAACCTGGCCAAAAAGGCTCTAGTAGGTGTGATTGAACATGGGCCACTCGAATATGCAATAACATTCAGGTTATTGAATGCTTTTCCGTACGCCTATAGGGATTCATGCGCTTTCTAAGCATTTGGCGGCAAAAACAGTCGAAATCGTCGGCGCCGAACTTTTCTTTGCGCAAGAACCTGGCTGAAAAGGCTCTAGTAGGTGCGTTTGAACATGGGCCACTCGAATATGCAATAACATTCAGGTTATTGAATGCTTTTCCGTACGCCTATAGGGATTCATGCGCTTTCTGAGCATTTGGCGGCAAAAACAGCCGAAATCGTCGGCGCCGAACTTTTCTTTGCGCAAGAACCTGGCCGAAAAGGCTCTAGTAGGTGTGATTGAACATGGGCCACTCAAATATGTTTTAACATTCGGGTTGTTGAATGCTTTTCCCTACGCCTATAAGGATTCATGCGCTTTCTAAGCATTTGGCAGCAAAAACAGCCGAAATCGTCGGCGCCGAACTTTTCTCTGCGCAAGAACCTGGCCGAAAAGGCTCTAATAGGTGCGATTGAACATGGGCCACTCGAATATGCAAAGAAAAATTAGGTTGTTGAATGCTTTTCCCTACGCCTATAGGGATTCATGCGCTTTCTAAGCATTTGGCGGCAAAAACAGCTGAAATCGCCGGTGCCGAACTTTTCTCTGCGCAAGAACCTGGCCGAAAAGGCTCTAGTAGGTGTGATTGAACATGGGCCACTCGAATATGCATTAACATTTAGGTTTTTGAATGCTTTTCCCTACGCCTATAGGGATTCATGCGCTTTCTGAGCATTTGGCGGCAAAAACAGCCGAAATCGTCGGCGCCGAACTTTTCTCTGCGCAAGAACCTTGCTGAAAAACCTCTAGTAGGTGTGATTGAACATGGGCCACTCGAATATGCATTAACATTCAGGTTGTTGAATGCTCTTCCCTACGCCTATAGGGATTCTTTTCAGAATAACTAGGCAAGAATGAATGAACTAGCAGAAGTTTGGGTACAAATATGAAACCCTAGTTGGGGTTGTACCCCATATTGGCTACCCCACTACAGCCTACCAACATATAACACATTACAATTTAACACACCCCCATAGGCAAAGTGGGGGAGAACAAAGGGTCACAAGACCAGTCCAGCAAAGCAACGCAAGCCCAGGGTGGATCACAACGTCACCACACTCCGAGCACAAGCAAAGGCCACAAGGCCAGTTCACATGCAGTGCTAGATATAGTACAAGACAAACAACACAGTGATCAAAACCTAGCAAGCAAGCAACAAGATATATATAAAGTACAGTACAAAGAATGTCAAGCAGTGAGCAAGTGAGGAAACGTGGACACAAGGCCTAAAGAAGTACAGTGCCGCTGATGATCACTAGGCGGGAGCGCCTTGGTGAAGATATCAGCAGTGTTGGCCTTCGAGTCCACGTACACAAGCCGAAGCTGACCGCGCTGCTGAAGCTCTCGAGCAAGAAAGTAGCGAAGAGCAATGTGCTTCGTCCTGTGCTCCAGTCTGTGCTCCTGACACAAGGCAAGAGCCGCCTTGTTGTCACCGTACAGAACTGGAGGAGAACTAGGCCGCTCTCCCAAGTCAGTCAGCAGGTAGGTGAGCCAGCGTAACTCCTGTGCAGCCATGGCTGTGGCGTAGATCTCAGCCTCACAACTAGAGCCGAGAACAGAGGAAGAGCGGGTGGACCGCCACGAGACAGAACCAGAGCCAAGGCTGAAGGTGTAACCCTGTGACGACCGCTGCGTAGCCAGGTCGTCCACCCAAGAAGCGTCCGAGTGACCAGTGAGGACAACTCTGTCGCGTCCTCCAAGCACCAGCCCCATGCCTGATGTACTGCACAAGTAACGCAGCACCCTCTTAGCAGCCTCCCAGTGCTCTCGCCTGTGTCTCCCAGGCGCAACGTAACGAGCAAGGATGCTAAGAGGGTACGCGAGGTCAGGTCGCGTGCAAGTCATCAGGTACATGAGGCAGCCTACAAGCTCTGGGTACGGGCCACTCGGCTCTACGGACTCGTCCGAAGGTGGAGCTGAGAGCGAGTGGCTGGTAGCCAGAGGTGTGGCCTGTGGTGAGGAGAACTGGAAGCCGAAGCGCTGAAGGACCTGCTGCACCATGTGTGACTGAGTCAGGGTGATGGTGCGGCGAGCTCTGTCCCGGGTGATCTGCAAGCCAAGGTAGCTACGCAGTTCACCCAGGTCAGTGCAGGTGTGTCTCTTCTGCAGCTCCGACTTCACACGAGCGAGTGCCTCAGTGTCAGCAGTAGCAAAGACCAAGTCGTCGACGTACACGAGAATGTAGAACGGCGGCAGCGACGTGTCTGTGCGCAGAAACAGCGACGGGTCAGCAGTAGACGGCGCGAACCCAAGAGCCGCAAGTGTAGTCCTCAGTGTGTCGTGCCACTCACGTGGCGCCTGGCGGAGACCGTAGACTGGCCGGCGGAGGCTCCACTGGGTACCAGGGGGAAACGACCCAGTAAAGCCAGGTGGGCGGCGCAGCCAGATCTCCTCGTGCAGGCTGCCCTGCAGGAACGCTGTGCTGAAGTCAAGAGAGTGAAGCTCGTAGTCACGCTGAGCAGCAACGTGCAGCAAAACCCGAAGAGTGGTCATCTTCGGGGTGGGGGAGAAGGTCTGGAAGAAGTCGACCCCCTGACGCTGACTGAAGCCTCTAGCAACGTAACGAGCCTTGAAGACAGGCGGAGAACCTGGCGGCCGCTTCACCCTGAAAATCCACATGCCATCGACGATGTTCGCCCCAGGAGGGGGAACCTCGTCGATGTAGGTGCCTGTGGACTTCCAGGATGCCATCTCTGCGTCCATGGCTGTCTGCTACTGAGAGGAGTAGGGACCCGAGATCGCCTCTGCGTAAGTGCGCGGAGTGGGGATGTCTAGTGCATCCGGGTCTCCCTCAGGGGCAAGCAACCAGGCCACGAGATGAGGTACAGCAGCCGCAAGAGAGTCAAAGTCCTCCTGCCTGTCCTCAAGGACGTCCGTGCCAAGAGCACACTCACCCCCGACGGACGGAGGACAGACAGACGCAGACTCAGACTCAGCAACAAGGCTAGCAGCGTAGTCTAGACGACAGGCAGCAGCAAAGTCAACCAACTCAGCGACCAGAGCAGACGCAGCCGAGGACTCAAAGGTAGGGTCAGTGACAACAGTAGCTAGGAGACGCGTGACAGTAGGGTGCTCAGCACGATACCGGTCAGACTCAGGGTCCGGAACAGCAGGCAAAGAGGACGCAGGAGGAGACGGCAGAGGGACACGCTGAGGAGCAGTAGAGGGACGCAGAGTCATGTAGTGAGTGCCTGGGACAGGAGGAGGACGCTCACGACGGACACGACGACCAGTGCGAGCAGTGCGAACAGGCGACGCAGGACGAGACTCAGGCTCACGACGCTCGGTAAGACCTCCTGTGGGACCAGTGTAAGGAGAGGGAGCAGGGAGAGGCGAGGCAGGCGGTAACTGTGACTGCGGCTGGACAGGCGGAGGACACTCTACGGAGGGAGGAGGACAAGGAGGAGGAGCCTGCCCAAGAACCTGCTGAAGGAGCGGTACGAAGTACGGTCGCGGCCGCGCAGCGTCTCCAGAAGCAGAAGAGACTCCAGCGTCCGGGTCCCCAGCACCAGCAGCAGCGCCACCACTCGGGTCCACAGCACCAGCAGCAGCTCCACCAGGCGGGTCCGCAGCACCAGCAGCAGCACCACCCCCAGGGTCCGCAGCACCGCAAGGAAGAGCACCCCCAGAGTCGGCAGCTACAACTCCGCTAGCGCCGCCAGCTCCAGAGTCCCCAGCTCCAGCAGCTCCAGTCGTAGCGCTCCCAGAACAACCAGTCCCGGCAGCTCCAGTACCCCCAGCTCCAGCCGAGCCACTAGGACGGCGAAAGCGCCGGACGTACCAGTCACGAAGCTGCTGTGGTGTGAGAGACTGCTCAGTACCCCGAACCGGAGCACCCCCAGACGCAGCAACCCGAGGCTCCGTAGGCTCAGTAGCAGCACCCCCAGGCTCAGTACCCGCAGGCGCAGCACCCCCAGACTCAGCACCCCCAGACTCCGCACACGCCGGCTCAGCACCCCCAGTCGCAGCACCCCCAGGCTCAGCACCCCCAGGCGCCGAACTCTCAGGCACAGTACCCTCAGCTCCAGCACCCGTAGTCCCAGCACCCCCAGGCCCAGCACCCGCAGGCTCAGCACTCCCAGCAGCACCACCTGCAGCAGCACCTGAGTCACCTGTGACCTCGACAGGCTCAGCGACGGGAGGAGGGTCTACCTGAGAGACACCTGAAGGAGCAGGACCCTGAGGGGGAAGGGGGTCTACCGGAGGGGGACCAGGAGCAAGGAAAAGCGGCGGGGGAGGGAGGGGGGCAGTACGGTAGGGGAAGAGACGGTAAAAAGGGACCGACTCGTCAAAGGTGACGTCCTGAGAGGCGAAGACCCGGCGCGAGGTGGGGTGGTAAAACTGCCAGCCCGGCGCGTCAGGGACAAAGCCAAGGAAGACACAGGGAAGCGTGCGGGAGGAGAGCTTGTCCGCGGACGTATCGCGGACAAGGGCACGAGCACCCCACACCCGGAAGCGCGACGCATCGCCAACCTCCCCCGTCCAACGCAGTGTGGGCGAGGTCTCCGGCAAGGAGACACGGGGCCAGAGGTTGAGCTGATGCGCGGCGTACCGGACAGCAAACGGCCACAGAAAATGGGGAGCCGCCGCGTGGACCAAGGAGGTACGAGCGACCTCCATGACCAGGCCAATGCGGCGCTCAGCAACCCCATTCTGCTGTGGGGAGTCCGGAAGCGTGAAGGTCTGCTCGATGCCCTCCGCCTGACAGAAGGTCCTCAAGAGGTCGGAGGAAAACTCACCACCTCTGTCAGAGTGCAGACGCAGGACAGGAAGATCCGTCCGGAAACGGCGGCGGAGCTGGAGACGAACTGTGCGGATCCAAGGGATCAGAACAGCAGGGACCTCACCCTTGGTGCGCAAGGGGAAGACCGTGGTGTAACGCGAGTAGTCGTCGACAACCAGCAAAAAGTACCGCTCACCGCCCTGGCCACGAACGCGGGCTGGGCCCCACACGTCCAGGTGGAGGGTCTGCAGAGGAGCCTCTGTCGGGGGGAACGAGGAGGAGTGAGGAGCGGCGCGCTGCCGCCCCTCGACGCAAGGAAGGCAAGGTGGCGCAGGCGAGGCAGGGAGGGGAGGGAGGGACCTGGGAAGACCAGACACAAGGCAGCGACGGTGCATGCCACGGAGGCGTGGCAAGGAGGGGTGACCCAGGCGGTGGTGCCAGAGAAGAGTCTGGTGCGACAGGGAACGACACTCACAGGCGTGGGCCACCAGACCTGACGCGGACACCTGACCGACAGCAGCGACCTGAGGAGACGCAGTGGTCAGTGTGTAGAGACTCGACCCCGGCCGACGAGTAAACGTAGCCAGGTGACGGCCGGTCCTGGAGCACGTGCAGATCGCCACACGCTGTCCTCCAGGGGTAAAGGTGTCAACCCACTGATCCTGGATGACAGCGTTGCTCACCAGGTTCGTCGAGAACGAGGGGAGGTGGAAACCCGTCAACGAGCCAGACGGAACCGCCGGACAAGGGAGCACAGTGGTGGACTGGGCAAGGACTGGGCCCCCAGAGGGGTCAGCCAAGGAGACTGGGACCGGTGCAGGAAGCGGTGTGAGCTCAGTACTGTCTCGAAAGAAGCAGCGGGAAGCACTTGAGTCAAGGGTGAAGGTGTGACAGGTCTCAGCCGGTGCAGTACCTGAGAGAGCAGTCTCTGTGGGTGCTGTACCTGAGAGAGCAGACTCGCAAGCAGCAGGGACAGTGCTGGAGGGAGCAGGTACAGGGGGCACCATACCAGAGAGAGCAGACTCACTAGTACCTAGGGCAGCGGGCCCTATACCTGGGTCAGGCGGCACACACAAGTAACAGTCTCCCTCGGCACTAACAGTCAATGCATACATGGCAGCAATAATAGCATCATAGTCAAGAGCAAAGATATCAACACCAGCCCTCATCAGCTCAGCCCAGCGAGGGCGCTCAACATCCTCGCCCATCTCCTCACGCCAGGCGTCGTCAAGGCGGAAGAAGCAGCGGTACTGAGTGTGGAACTTTCCACACGTCTGCCCCTTGCGATCACCTGTGCGAATGACATAGGAACAGCGGCCACTGCCCCCCGACGTCCCACGCTGAGCAAGCCACTCACGAAGCTGCTGGGTCGACTGGGGACGCTGCTGCTGCTGGGAGCTCTGGCCCGAGCCGGTGCCTCCACTCCGACCTCCACCGCCGCCACTACCTCCGCTCCGACCGCCACCACCGCCACCGCCACCGCCACTACCGCCACCGCCGCCACTGCCACCGCCGCCGCTGCCACCACCGCCACTGCTCCCGCCGCCGCCCCCGCCTCCGCCGCCGGCCCCACTCCCACCGGCACTCCCGCCACCGCTCCCTCCAGCACCGCCTCCCCCCCCACCTCCCCCACCCCCTCCCCCCCCAGCGCCACCCCCGCCACCCTTGCCCCCCTTGCCCTTGCCGGTGCGACGCTGCGAGCGGGCAGCGAGCGAGCGGGCGACGCTGCGAAGCGGGCAGCGGGCGGGCGGGCGACGCTGCGAGCGGGCAGCAAGCGGGCGGGCGACGCTGCGAAGCAGGTAGCGGGCGGGCGGGCGGCGCTGCGAGCGGGCAGCGAAGCGGGCGGGCCGCGAAGCGGGCAGCGAGCGGGCGGGCGGGCTGCGAAGCGGGCAGCGGGGCGAGCGGGCTGCGAAGCGGGCAGCGGGGCGAGCGGGCGACGCTGCGAGCAGGCAGCGCGGCGGGCGAGGGGCGAGCGGGCAGCGTGGCGGGCGGGCGACGCTGCGAGCGGGCGGCTCGGCGGGCGGGCGACGCTGCAAGGGGCGCGCGAGGGCGCTAGCGAGGGGCGCGCGAGGGCGCTAGCGAGGGGCGCGTGAGGGCGCTAACGAGGGGCGCGCGAGGGCGCTAACGAGGGTGCGCGAGGGCGCTAACGAGGGGCGCACGAGGGCGCTAACGAGGGGCGCGCGAGGGCGCTAACGAGGGCGCACGAGGGCGCTACGAGGCTAGGGCACGGGGTAGCGTGGTAACCGCATGCGAGCGGTGGTGGGCCCTTAAAAAAAAAACGGTCGGTAGGTCCTAGGGACCTCCTGCTCTGAATACCATTTCAGAATAACTAGGCAAGAATGAATTGAACTAGCAGAAGTTTGGGTACAAATATGAAACCCTAGTTGGGGTTGTACCCCATATTGGCTACCCCACTACAGCCTACCAACATATAACACATTACAATTTAACACGGGGATTCATGCGCTTTCTGAGCATTTGGCGGCAAAAACAGCCGAAATCGTCGACGCCGAACTTTTCTTTGCGCAAGAACCTGGCTGAAAAGGCTCTAGTAGGTGTTATTGAATATGGGCCACTCGAATATGCATTAACCTTGGGTTGTTGAATGCTTTTCCCTACGCCTTCTGAGCATTTGGCGGCAAAAACAGCCGAAATCGTCGGCGCCGAACTTTTCTTTGCACAAAAACCTGGCCAAAAAGGCTCTAGTAGGTGCGTTTGAACATGGGCCACTCGAATATGCAATAACATTCAGGTTATTGAATGCTTTTCCGTACGCCTATAGGGATTCATGCGCTTTCTAAGCATTTGGCGGCAAAAACAGCCGAAATCGTAGGCGCCGAACTTTTCTTTGCGCGAGAACCTGGTCGAAAAGGCTCTAGTAGGTGCATTTGAACATGGGCCACTCGAATATGCATTAACATTCAGGTTGTTGAATGCTTTTCCCTACGCCTATAAGGATTCATGCGCTTTCTGAGCATTTGGCGGCAAAAACAGCCGAAATCGTCGACGCCGAACTTTTCTTTGCGCAAGAACCTGGCCGAAAAGGCTCTAGTAGGTGTGATTGAACATGGGCCACTCAAATATGTTTTAACATTCGGGTTGTTGAATGCTTTTCCCTACGCCTATAGGGATTCATGCGCTTTCTAAGCATTTGGCAGCAAAAACAGCCGAAATCGTCGGCGCCGAACTTTTCTCTGCGCAAGAACCTGGCCGAAAAGGCTCTAGTAGGTGTGATTGAACATGGGTACTTGAATATGCATTAACATTCAGGTTGTTGAATGCTTTTCCCTACGCCTATAGGGATTCATGCGCTTTCTGAGCATTTGGCGGCAAAAACAGCCGAAATCGTCGACGCCAAACTTTTCTCTGTGCAAGAACCTGGCTGAAAAGGCTCTAGTAGGTGTGATTGAACATGGGCCACTCGAATATGCATTAACATTCGGGTTGTTGAATGCTTTTCCCTACGTCTTCTGAGCATTTGGCGGCAAAAACACCCGAAATGATCGGCGCCGAACTTTTCTTTGCGCAAGAACCTGGCCAAAAAGGCTCTAGTAGGTGCGTTTGAACATGGGCCACTCGAATATGCAATAACATTCAGGTTATTGAATGCTTTTCCGTACGCCTATAGGGATTCATGCGCTTTCTAAGCATTTGGCGGCAAAAACAGCCGAAATCGTCGGCGCCGAACTTTTCTCTGCGCAAGATCCTGGCCGAAAAGGCTCTAAGAGGTGTGATTGAACATGGGCCACTCGAATATGCAATAACATTTGGGTTATTGAATGCTTTTCCCTACGCCTATAGGGATTCATGCGCTTTCTAAGCATTTGGCGGCAAAACCGCCGAAATCGTCGGCGCCGAACTTTTCTTTGTGCAAGAAACTGGCCGAAAAGGCTCGAGTAGGTGTGATTGAATGTGGGCCATTCAAATATACGATAACATTCAGGTTATTGAATGCTTTTCCGTACGCCTATAGGGATTCATACGCTTTTTAAGTATTTGGCGGCAAAAACAGCCGAAATCGTCGGCGCCGAACTTTTCTCTGCGCAAGAACCTGGCCGAAAAGGCTCTAGTAGGTGTGATTGAACATGGGCCACTCGAATATGCATTAACATTCAGGTTGTTGAATGCTTTTCCCTACGCCTATAGGGATTCATGCGCTTTCTAAGCATTTGGCGGCAAAAACACCCGAAATCGTCGGCGCCGAACTTTTCTTTGCGCAAGAACTTGGCAAAAAAGGCTCTAGTAGGTGTGATTGAACATGGGCCACTCGAATATGCAATAACATTCAGGTTATTGAATGCTTTTCCGTACGCCTATAGGGATTCATGCGCTTTCTAAGCATTTGGCGGCAAAAACAGTTGAAATCGTCGGCGCCGAACTTTTCTTTGCGCAAGAACCTGGCTGAAAAGGCTCTAGTAGGTGCGTTTGAACATGGGCCACTCGAATATGCAATAACATTCAGGTTATTGAATGCTTTTCCGTACGCCTAGAGGGATTCATGCGCTTTTTGAGCATTTGGCGGCAAAAACAGTCGAAATCGTCGGCGCCGAACTTTTCTTTGCGCAAGAACCTGGCCGAAAAGGCTCTAGTAGGTGTGATTGAACATGGGCCACTCAAATATGTTTTAACATTCGGGTTGTTGAATGCTTTTCCCTACGCCTGTAAGGATTTATGCGCTTTCTAAGCATTTGGCAGCAAAAACAGCCGAAATTGTCAGAATCACTAGGCAAGAATGAATGAACTAACAGAAGTTTGGGTACAAATATGAAACCCTAGTTGGGGTTGTACCCCATATTGGCTACCCCACTACAGCTTAGAAGCATAATACAGTTTAACACACCCCCATAGGCAAAGTGGGGGAGAACAAAGGGTCACAAGACCAGTCCAGCAAAGCAAAACAAAGCCCAGGGTGGATCACAACGTCACCACACTCCGAGCACAAGTAAAGGCCACAAGGCCAGTTCACATGCAGTGCTAGATATAGTACAAGACAAGCAACACAGTGATCAAAACCTAGCAAGCAAGCAGCAAGATATATATAAAGTACAGTACAAAGAATGTCAAGCAGTGAGCAAGTGAGGAAACGTGGACACAAGGCCTAAAGAAGTACAGTGCCGCTGATGATCACTAGGCGGGAGCGCCTTGGTGAAGATATCAGCAGTGTTGGCCTTCGAGTCCACGTACACAAGCCGAAGCTGACCGCGCTGCTGAAGCTCTCGAGCAAGAAAGTAGCGAAGAGCAATGTGCTTCGTCCTGTGCTCCAGTCTGTGCTCCTGACACAAGGCAAGAGCCGCCTTGTTGTCACCGTACAGAACTGGAGGAGAACTAGGCCGCTCTCCCAAGTCAGTCAGCAGGTAGGTGAGCCAGCGTAACTCCTGTGCAGCCATGGCTGTGGCGTAGATCTCAGCCTCACAACTAGAGCTGAGAACAGAGGAAGAGCGGGTGGACCGCCACGAGACAGAACCTGAGCCAAGGCTGAAGGTGTAACCCTGTGACGACCGCTGCGTAGCCAGGTCGTCCACCCAGGAGGCGTCCGAGTGACCAGTGAGGACAACTCTGTCGCGTCCTCCAAGCACCAGCCCCATGCCTGATGTACTGCACAGGTAACGCAGCACCCTCTTAGCAGCCTCCCAGTGCTCTCGCCTGTGTCTCCCAGGCGCAACGTAACGAGCAAGGATGCTAAGAGGGTACGCGAGGTCAGGTCGCGTGCAAGTCATCAGGTACATGAGGCAGCCTACAAGCTCTGGGTACGGGCCACTCGGCTCTACGGACTCGTCCGAAGGTGGAGCTGAGAGCGAGTGGCTGGTAGCCAGAGGTGTGGCCTGTGGTGAGGAGAACTGGAAGCCGAAGCGCTGAAGGACCTGCTGCACCATGTGTGACTGAGTCAGGGTGATGGTGCGGCGAGCTCTGTCCCGGGTGATCTGCAAGCCAAGGTAGCTACGCAGTTCACCCAGGTCAATGCAGGTGTGTCTCTTCTGCAGCTCCGACTTCACACGAGCGAGTGCCTCTGTGTCAGCAGTAGCAAAGACCAAGTCGTCGACGTACACGAGAATGTAGAACGGCGGCAGCGACGTGTCTGTGCGCAGAAACAGCGACGGGTCAGCAGTAGACGGCGCGAACCCAAGAGCCGCAAGAGTAGTCCTCAGTGTGTCGTGCCACTCACGTGGCGCCTGGCGGAGACCGTAGACTGGCCGGCGGAGACTCCACTGGGTACCAGGGGGAAACGACCCAGTAAAGCCAGGTGGGCGGCGCAGCCAGATCTCCTCGTGCAGGCTGCCCTGCAGGAACGCTGTGCTGAAGTCAAGAGAGTGAAGCTCGTAGTCACGCTGAGCAGCAACGTGCAGCAGAACCCGAAGAGTGGTCATCTTCGGGGTGGGGAGAAGGTCTGGAAGAAGTCGACCCCCTGACGCTGACTGAAGCCTCTAGCAACGTAACGAGCCTTGAAGACAGGCGGAGAACCTGGCGGCCGCTTCACCCTGAAAATCCACATGCCATCGACGATGTTCGCCCCAGGAGGGGGAACCTCGTCGACGTAGGTGCCTGTGGACTTCCAGGATGCCATCTCTGCGTCCATGGCTGTCTGCCACTGAGAGGAGTAGGGACCCGAGATCGCCTCTGCGTAAGTGCGCGGAGTGGGGATGTCTAGTGCATCCGGGTCTCCCTCAGGGGCAAGCAACCAGGCCACGAGATGAGGTACAGCAGCCGCAAGAGAGTCAAAGTCCTCCTGCCTGTCCTCAAGGACGTCCGTGCCAAGAGCACACTCACCCCCGACGGACGGAGGACAGACAGACCCAGACTCAGTAACAAGACTGGCGGCGTAGTCTAGACGACAGGCAGCAGCAAAGTCGACAAGCTCAGCGACCAGGGCAGACGCAGCAGCAGACTCAAACGACGGGTCAGTGACAACAGTGGCGAGAAGACGCGTGACTGTAGGGTGCTCAGCGCGATACCGGTCAGACTCAGGGTCCGGAACGGCAGGCAAAGAGGACGCAGGAGGAGACGGTAGAGGGACACGCCGAGGAGCAGTAGAGGGACGCAGAGTCATGTAGTGAGTGCCTGGGACAGGAGGAGGACGCTCACGACGGACACGACTAGCAGTGCGAGCAGGACGAACAGGCGACGCAGGACGAGACTCAGGCTCACGACGCTCTGTAAGACCTCCTGTGGGACCAGTATAAGGAGAGGGAGCAGGGAGAGGCGAGGCAGGCGGTAACTGTGACTGCGGCTGGACAGGCGGAGGACACTCTACGGAGGGAGGAGGACAAGGAGGAGGAGCCTGCCCAAGAACCTGCTGAAGGAGCGGTACGAAGTACAGTCGCGGCCGCGCAGCGTCTCCAGAAGCAGAAGGGACTCCAGCGGCCGGGTCCTCAGCACCAGTAGGAGCTCCAGCGTCCGGGTCCACAGCACCAGCAGCAGCTCCACCGGCCGGGTCCCCAGCTCCAGCAGCAGCTCCACCGTCCGACTCCTCAGCACCAGCAGCAGCTCCACCAGGTGGGTCCGCAGCACCAGCAGCAGCGCCACCCCCAGAGTCGGCAGCTCCAACTCCGCTAGCACCGCCAGCGCCAGAGTCCCCAGCTCCAGCAGCTCCAGTCGCAGTGCTCCCAGAACAGCCAGTCCCTGCAGCTCCAGTACCCCCAGTACGAGCACCCCCAGGACGAGCAGCTCCAGCACCCCCAACTCCAGCCGAGCCACTAGGACGGCGAAAGCGTCGGACGTACCAGTCACGAAGCTGCTGCGGTGTGAGAGACTGCTCAGCACCCCGAACCGGAGCACCCCCAGACGCAGTAACCCGAGGCTCCGTAGGCTCAGTAGCAGCACCCCCAGGCTCAGTACCCGCAGGCTCAGTACCCGCAGGCTCAGCTCAGCACCCCCAGTCGCAGCACCCCCAGGCTCAGCACCCCCAGGCGGCAAACTCTCAGGCACAGTACCCTCAGCTCCAGCACCCGCAGTCCCAGCACTCCCAGGCCCCGCACCCGCAGGCTCAGCACCCCCAGGCGCAGCACCCCCAGGCTCCGTACTCTCAGGCACCGTACCCTCAGCTCCAGCACCCTCAGTCCCAGCACCTGCAGCCCCAGCACCCCCAGGCCCAGCACCCCCAGGCTCAGCACCCCCAGGCTCAGCACCCCCAGGCTCAGCACTCCCAGCAGCACCACCCGCAGCAGCACCTGAGTCACCTGTGACCTCGACAGGCTCAGCGACGGGAGGAGGGTCTACCTGAGAGACACCTGAAGGAGCAGGACCCTGAGGGGGAAGGGGGTCTACCGGAGGGGGACCAGGAGCAAGGAAAAGCGGCGGGGGAGGGAGGGGGGCAGTGCGGTAGGGGAAGAGACGGTAAAAAGGGACCGACTCGTCAAAGGTGACATCCTGAGAGGCGAAGACCCGGCGCGAGGTGGGGTGGTAAAACTGCCAGCCAGGCGCGTCAGGGACAAAGCCAAGGAAGACACAGGGAAGCGTGCGGGAGGAGAGCTTGTCCGCGGACGTATCGCGGACAAGGGCACGAGCACCCCACACCCGGAAGCGCGACGCATCGCCAACCTCCCCCGTCCAACGCAGTGTGGGCGAGGTCTCCGGCAAGGAGACACGGGGCCAGAGGTTGAGCTGATGCGCGGCGTACCGGACAGCAAACGGCCACAGAAAATGGGGAGCCGCCGCATGGACCAAGGAGGTACGAGCGACCTCCATGACCAGGCCAATGCGGCGCTCAGCAACCCCATTCTGCTGTGGGGAGTCCGGAAGCGTGAAGGTCTGCTCGATGCCCTCCGCCTGACAGAAGGTCCTCAAGAGGTCGGAGGAAAACTCACCACCTCTGTCAGAGTGCAGACGCAGGACAGGAAGATCCGTCCGGAAACGGCGGCGGAGCTGGAGACGAACCGTGCGGATCCAAGGGATCAAAACAGCAGGGACCTCACCCTTGGTGCGCAAGGGGAAGACCGTGGTGTAACGCGAGTAGTCGTCGACAACCAGCAAAAAATACCGCTCACCGCCCTGACCACGAACGCGGGCTGGGCCCCACACGTCCAGGTGGAGGGTCTGCAGAGGAGCCTCTGTCGGGGGGAACGAGGAGGAGTGAGGAGCGGCGCGCTGCCGCCCCTCGACGCAAGGAAGGCAGGGCGGCGCAGGCGAGGCAGGTAGGGGAGGGAGGGACCGGGGAAGACCGGACACAAGGAGGCGACGGTGCATGCCACGAAGGCGTGGCAAGGAGGGGTGACCCAGGCGGTGGTGCCAGAGAAGAGTCTGGTGCGACAGGGAACGACACTCACAGGCGTGGGCCACCAGACCTGACGCAGACACCTGACCGACAGCAGCTACCTGGGGAGACGCAGTGGTCAGTGTGTAGAGACTCGACCCCGGCCGACGGGTGAACGTAGCCAGGTGACGGCCAGTCCTGGAGCACGTGCAGATCGCCACACGCTGTCCGCCAGGGGTAAAGGTGTCAACCCACTGATCCTGGAGGACAGCGTTGCTCACCAGGTTCGTCGAGAACGAGGGGAGGTGGAAACCCGACAACGAGCCAGACGGAACCGCCGGACAAGGGAGGACAGTGGTGGACTGGGCAAGGACTGGGCCCCCAGAGGGGTCAGCCAAGGAGACTGGGACCGGTGCAGGGAGCGGTGTGAGCTCAGTACTGTCACGAAAGAAGCAACGGGAAGCACCTGAGTCAAGGGTGAAGGTGTGACAGGCCTCAGCCGGTGCGGTACCTGAGAGAGCAGTCTCTGTGGGTGCTGTACCTGAGAGAGCAGACTCGAAACCAGTCGGGACAGCACTGGAGGGAGCAAGTACACGGGGCACCATACCAGAGAGAGCAGACTCACTAGTACCCAGGGCAGCGGGCTCTATACCTGGGTCAGGCGGCACACACAAGTAACAGTCTCCCTCGGCACTAACAGTCAATGCATACATGGCAGCAATAATAGCATCATAGTCAAGAGCAAAGACATCAACACCAGCCCTCATGAGCTCAGCCCAGCGGGGGCGCTCAACATCCGCACCCATCTCCTCACGCCAAGCGTCGTCAAGGCGGGAGAAGCAGCGGTACTGGGTGTGGAACCTCCCACACGTCTGTCCCTTGCGGTCACCTGTGCGAATGACATAAGAACAGCGGGCACTGGCCCCCGACGTCCCACGCTGAGCAAGCCACTCACGAAGCTGCTGGGTCGTCTGGGGACGCTGCTGCTGCTGGGAGCTCTGGCCAGAGCCAGTGCCTCCACTCCGACCTCCGCCGCCACCACTACCACCGCTCCGACCGCCACCGCCACACCGCCACCAACACCACCGCCACCGCCGCCACCGCCGCCGCCGCCACTACTGCCACTGGTCCCTCCGCCGCCCCCGCCTCCACCACCGACCCCACTCCCACCAGCGCTCCCGCCACCGCTCCCTCCAGCACCGCCTCCCCCCCCACCTCCCCCACCTCCTCCCCCCCCAGCGCCACCACCACCACCCTTGCCCCCCTTGCCCTTGCCGGTGCGGCGCCTCCCACCAGGAGTAGAAGCAGCGCCAACAGACTCAGCACCAAGGAAGTCAACAGCAGCAGCAGCAGCGTAGGAGGGAGCGAGGGGAGAGGGAGAACACCCCTCAAAGATGGGGTGCGAGGAGCGCCACCACGAGCAGCACCGACAGCTACAATGCTCTTTTCGGCCGCGAGCAGGTGCTCCTCTAGGAGGGCGACTGTGAGCTCAGTGGGACAGCGAGCAAGGAAGTGGTCTCGAACTGAGCGGAGGGTGTCAGGGAGACGGGTGACTATGAAGTGGAGTGTCCAGTACAGTGGAGGGGGGTTCTTAGCGCAGAACTCGGTGGGAAGGGCGGCACGCAGGCGAGCATCACTAGTGCGAAGGTGGGTGATAAGATCGGCGACTGTAGTAAAGGTGGACAGATCGGGGAACAGGTACGGCAGCATGAGGCGGCTAAGCTCGGCTGTGGCAGGCGAGGAGTAGCGAGCGACGACAGCGTCGTACAGGGCCTTAGCGGATTTGCAGTCGCCAAAATGCTCTAGCTCAGCTAACGGCAGGTGACTGCGAATGGCTAGGCGAGCAGCTGCGTCACGAGTCTGCCAGTGGGAACGAACACTAAGCTCAGCTGTGGCAGGAGGGCAGGGCGCAGCACCAGACGCGTAGTCATAGAGCGACACATGCTCCTTGCTATCGCTCAGGAGAAACAGCTGCAGGTCATCTAGCCAAGCGGTGAAACGCACAGGGCGGCCCTCAGCATCGAACGACAGCACGCGAATGGAAGCCATAGCGACAGTGTGACAGAGTAACGAAAGCTGCCGCAGCAGGGGAAGACGACTGTGCACGGATAGAGAGCAGCGGGCGAGGCTGGCGCTACGGGCAGGCGGCGCTGCAAGCGGTCAGTGCGACGGGAGGGCGACGCTGCGAGCGGGCAGCGCGGCGGACGGGCCGGAAAGCGGGCAGCGCGGCGGGCAGGCGGCGCTGCAAGCGGGCAGCACGGTGGGCGGGCGACGCTGCGAGGCGGGCGGGCCGCAAAGCGAGCAGCGGCGGGCGGGCGGGCGGGCTGCGAAGCGGGCAGCGGGGCAAGCGGGCTGCGATGCGAGCGGCCGCGAAGTGGGCAGCGAGCGGGCGGGCGGGCTGCGAAGTGGGCGGGCCGCGAAGCGGGCAGCGGGGCGAGCGGGCTGCGAGGCGGCGGGGCGCCCGAAGCGCGGGCAGCGAGCGGGCGGGCGGGCTGCGAAGTGGCGGGCCGCGAAGTGGGCAGCGAGCGGGCGGGCGGGCTGCGAAGCGGGCGGGCCGCGAAGCGGGCAGCGAGCGAGCGGGCTGCGAAGCGGGCGGGCCGCGAAGCGGGCAGCGAGCGGGCGGGCGGGCTGCGTAGCGAGCGGGCCGCGAAGCGGGCAGCGAGCGGGCGGGGGGGGCCGCGAGCGGGCGGCTCGGCGAGGGGCGCGCGAGGGCGCTAGTGAGAGGCGCGCGAGGGCGCTTGCAAGGGGCGCGCGAGGGCGCTAGCAAAGGGGCGCGCGAGGGCGCTAACGAAGGGGCGCGCGAGGGCGCTGACGTGGGTGCGCGCGAGGGCGCTAACGAGGGGCGCGCGAGGGCGCTAACGAGGGCGCACGAGGGCGCTACGAGGCTAGGGAACGGGGTAGCGGTGGTAGCGTGGTAACCGCATGCGAGCGGTGGTGGGCCCTAAAAACGATCGGTAGGTCCTAGGGACCTCCTGCTCTGAATACCATGTCAGAATCACTAGGCAAGAATGAATGAACTAACAGAAGTTTGGGTACAAATATGAAACCCTAGTTGGGGTTGTACCCATATTGGCTACCCCACTACAGCCTAGAAGCATAATACAGTTTAACAGAAATCGTCGGCGCCGAACTTTTCTTTGCGCAAGAACCTGGCTGAAAAGGCTCTAGTAGGTGCGTTTGAACATGGGCCACTCGAATATGCAATAACATTCAGGTTATTGAATGCTTTTCCGTACGCCTAGAGGGATTCATGCGCTTTTTGAGCATTTGGCGGCAAAAACAGTCGAAATCGTCGGCGCCGAACTTTTCTTTGCGCAAGAACCTGGCCGAAAAGGCTCTAGTAGGTGTGATTGAACATGGGCCACTCAAATATGTTTTAACATTCGGGTTGTTGAATGCTTTTCCCTACGCCTGTAAGGATTTATGCGCTTTCTAAGCATTTGGCAGCAAAAACAGCCGAAATCGTCGGCGCCGAACTTTTCTCTGCGCAAGAACCTGGCCGAAAAGGCTCTAGTAGGTGTGATTGAACATGGGCCACTCGAATAAGAAAAAAAAAAATTAGGTTGTTGAATGCTTTTCCCTACGCCTATAGGGATTCATGCGCTTTCTAAGCATTTGGCGGCAAAAAAAACAGCTGAAATCGTCGGCGCCGAACTTTTCTCTGCGCAAGAACCTGGCCGAAAAGGCTCTAGTAGGTGTGATTGAACATGGGCCACTCGAATATGCAATAAAATTTAGGTTGTTGAATGCTTTTCCCTACGCCTATAGGGATTCATGCGCTTTCTGAGCATTTGGCGGCAAAAACAGCCGAAATCGTCGACGCCGAACTTTTCTCCGCAAGAAGAACCTGGCTGAAAAGGCTCTAGTAGGTGTGATTGAATATGGGCCCACTCGAATATGCATCAACCTTGGGTTGTTGAATGCTTTTCCCTACGCCTTCTGAGCATTTGGCGGCAAAAACAGCCGAAATCGTCGGCGCCGAACTTTTCTTTGCACACAAAACTGGCCAAAAAGGCTCTAGTAGGTGCGTTTGAACATGGGCCACTCGAATATGCAATAACATTCAGGTTATTGAATGCTTTTCCGTACGCCTATAGGGATTCATGCGCTTTCTAAGCATTTGGCGGCAAAAACAGCCGAAATCGTAGGCGCCGAACTTTTCTTTGCGCGAGAACCTGGTCGAAAAGGCTCTAGTAGGTGCGTTTGAACATGGGCCACTCGAATATGCAATAACATTCAGGTTATTGAATGCTTTTCCCTACGCCTATAGGGATTCATGCGCTTTCTGAGCATTTGGCGGCAAAAATAGCCGAAATCGTCGGTGGCGAACTTTTCTCTGCGCAAGAACCTGCCGAAAGGCTCTAGTAGGTGTGATTGAACATGGGCCACTCGAATATGCATTAACATTCAGGTTGTTGAATGCTTTTCCCTACGCCTATAGGGATTCATGCGCTTTCTGAGCATTTGGCGGCAAAATAGCCGAAATCGTCGACGCCGAACTTTTCTTTGCGCAAGAACCTGGCCGAAAAGGCTCTAGTAGGTGTGATTGAACATGGGCCACTCGAATATGCGTTAAAGTTTAGGTTGTTGAATGCTTTTCCCTACGCCTATAGGGATTCATGCGCTTTCTGAGCATTTGGCGGCAAAAACAGCCGAAATCGTCGGCGCCGAACTTTTCTCTGCGCAAGAACCTGGCTGAAAAGGCTCTAGTAGGTGTGATTGAATATGGACCATTCAAATATGCATTAACATTCGGGTTGTTGAATGCTTTTCCCTACGCCTATAGGGATTCATGCGCTTTCTAAGCATTTGGCGGCAAAAACAGCCGAAATCGTCGGCGCCGAACTTTTCTCTGCGCAAGAACCTGGCCGAAAAGGCTCTAGTAGGTGTGATTGAACATGGGCCACTCGAATATGCATTAACATTCGGGTTGTTGAATGCTTTTCCCTACGCCTATAGGGATTCATGCGCGTTCTAGCATTTGGCGGCAAAAACAGCCGAAATCGTCGGCGCCAAACTTTTCTATGCGCAAGAACCTGGCCGAAATGGCTCTAGTAGGTTTGATTGAACATGGCCACTCGAATATGTATTAACATTTAGGTTGTTGAATGCTTTTCCCTACGCCTATAGGGATTCATGCGCTTTCTAAGCATTTGGCGGCAAAAACACCCGAAATCGTCGGCGCCGAACTTTTCTCTGCGCAAGAACCTGGCCAAAAAGGCTCTAGTAGGTGTGATTGAACATGGGCCACTCGAATATGCATTAACATTCAGGTTGTTGAATGCTTTTCCCTATGCTTCTGAGCATTTGGCGGCAAAAACAGCCGAAATCGTCGGCGCCGAACTTTTCTCTGCGCAAGAACCTGGCCGAAAAGGCTCTAGTGGGTGTGATTGATGATGGGCCACTCGAATATGCATTAACATTCAGGTTGTTAAATGCTTTTCCCTACGCCTATAGGAATTCATGCGCTTTCTAAGCATTTGGCGGCAAAAACAGCCGAAATCGTCGGCGCCGAACTTTTCTTTGCGCAAGAACCTGGCCGAAAAGGCTCTAGTAGGTGTGATTGAACGTGGGCCATTCAAATATGCAATAACATTCAGGTTCTTGAATGCTTTTCCCTACGCCTATAGGGATTCATGCGCTTTCTAAGCATTTGGCGGCAAAAACAGCCGAAATCGTCGGCGCCGAACTTTTCTCTGCGCAAGAACCTGGCCAAAAAGGCTCTAGTAGGTGTGATTGAACATGGGCCACTCGAATATGCATTAACATTCAGGTTGTTGAATGCTTTTCCCTACGCCTATAGGGATTCATGCGCTTTCTAAGCATTTGGCGGCAAAAACAGCCGAAATCGTCGGCGCCGAACTTTTCTCTGCGCAAGAACATGGCAAAAAAGGCTCGGTAGGTGTAATTGAACATGGGCCACTCGAATATGCAATAACATTCAGGTTGTTGAATGCTTTTCCCTACGCCTATAGGGATTCATGCGCTTTCTAAGCATTTGGCAGCAAAAACAGCCGAAATCGTCGACGCCGAACTTTCTTTGCGCTAGATCCTGGCCGAAAAGGCTCTAGTAGGCGCGTTTGAACATGGGCCACTCGAATATGCAATAACATTCAGATTATTGATTTCTTTTCCGTACGCCTATAGGGATTCATGCGCTTTCTAAGCATTTGGCGGCAAAAACACCCGAAATCGTCGGCGCCGAACTTTTCTTTGCGCAAGAACCTGGCCGAAAAGGCTCTAGTAGGTGTGATTGAACATGGGCCACTCGAATATGCATTAACATTCAGGTTGTTGAATGCTTTTCTCTACGCCTATAGGGATTCATGCGCTTTCTAAGCATTTGGCGGCAAAAGCAGCCGAAATCGTCGACGCCGAACTTTTCTTTGCGCAAGAACCTGGCCGAAAAGGCTCTAGTAGGTGTGATTGAACATGGGACACTTGAATATGCATTAATATTTAGGTTTTTGAATGCTTTTCCCTACGCCTATAGGGATTCATGCGTTTTTTTTAGCTTGGCGGCAAAAACAGCCGAAATCGTCGGCGCCGAACTTTTCTCTGCGCAAGAACCTGGCCAAAAAGGCTCTAGTAGGTGTGATTGAACATGGGCCGCTCGAATATGCATTAACATGTCAGAATCCCAGTCACTAACCACTGGGATAAAAGGGCTTGTTTATATAGCGGGTGAGTGCGCCCATAACCCCCCAGGCCAACATGCCTGTAACCCTTCCCTAGGATCAATCGGGGATCACCAGTGGCACTCTGACACCCCCCCGCACTGGGATGCCCGAAGTGCACACACCGGGATTCGAACCCGAGACCTTCGCTCTGATACCATGTCAGAATCCCAGTCACTAACCACTGGGATAAAAGGGCTTGTTTATATAGCGGGTGAGTGCGCCCATAACCCCCCAGGCCAACATGCCTGTAACCCTTCCCTAGGATCAATCGGGGATCACCAGTGGCACTCTGACATAACATTCAGGTTGTTGAATGCTTTTCCCTACGCCTATAGGGATTCATGCGCTTTCTAAGCATTTGGCACGAAAAACAGCCGAAATCGTCAGCGCCGAACTTTTCTTTGCGGAAGAACCTACCGAAAAGGCTCTAGTAGGTGTGATTGAACATGGGCCACTCAAATATGCAATAAAATTCAGGTTGTTGAATGCTTTTCTCTACGCCTATAGGGATTCACGCGCTTTCTAAGCATTTGGCGGCAAAAACACCCGAAATCGTCGGCGCCGAACTTTTCTCTGCGCAAGAACCTGGCCGAAAAGGCTCTAGTAGGTGTGATTGAACATGGGCCACCGAATATGCATTAACATTCAGGTTGTTGAATGCTTTTCCCTACGCCTATAGGGATTCATGCGCTTTCTAAGCATTTGGCGGCAAAAACACCCGAAATCGTCGGCGCCGAACTTTTCTCTGCGCAAGAACCTGGCCAAAAAGGCTCTAGTAGGTGTGATTGAACATGGGACACTTGAATATGCATTAACATTCAGGTTGTTGAATGCTTTTCCCTACGCCTCTAGGGATTTACGCGCTTTCTAAGCATTTGGCGGCAAAAAACAGTCGAAATAGTTGGCGCCGAATATTTCTTTGCGCAAGAACCTGGCCGAAAAGGCTCTAGTAGGTGCGTTTGAACATGGGCCACTCGAATATGCAATAACATTCAGGTTATTGAATGCTTTTCCGTACGCCTATAGGGATTCATGCGCTTTCTAAGCATTTGGCGGCAAAAACAGCCGAAATCGTCGGCGCCGAACTTTTCTTTGCGCAAGAACCGGGCTGAAAAGGCTCTAGTAGGTTTGATTGAACATGGTGTCAAAGTAACTAGGCAAGAATGATGAACTAGCAGAAGTTTTGGGTACAAATATGAAACCCTAGTTGGGGTTGTACCCCATATTGGCTACCCCACTACAGCCTACAAGCATAATACAGTTTAACACACCCCCATAGGCAAAGTGGGGGAGAACAAAGGGTCACAAGACCAGTCCAGCAAAGCAAAGCAAAGCCCAGGGTGGATCACAACGTCACCACACTCCGAGCACAAGTAAAGGCCACAAGGCCAGTTCACATGCAGTGCTAGATATGTCAAACATTGCATGTTTATATTGTCTAGGCTGTAGTGGGTTACACCTTAGGGGGTACACAAAGTTAGGGTTTCCTACTTGTACCAAACTCTGTTCTAGTTCATTCATTCCTGCTCAGTTATTTCTGACATGGTTTCAGAGCAGGTCCTTCGCTAGGACTGTTCTTAGGGCCCACCGACTTACCTACCTGCTTACCTTCGCTTCTTTTCGGCCCCGATGGCCCCGTCGATCTAGCACGATCTAGCGGCCCTGCGGCCCCTTCGAATTTTTTTTTTAGCGGCCTCTCACGGCCCCCGTCGCGTCGCCCCTTAGCGCCCCGATCGGCCCCGTCACGCCGCCCGCGAACCGCACAGCGCGCCGCGCTCACAGCCCGCGAACCGCCCACGCGCAGCCCGCGACCAGCCCGCGCAGCCCGCGCACAGCCCGCGAACTGCCCGCGAGCAGCCCGCGACCTGCCCGCGAACCCCCGCGAGCCGCCCGCGACCCGCTTACGCAGCCCGCGAGCAGCCCGCGCAGCCCGCGCTGAGCCTGCGCGGCTCGTGCGCTGACCGCCGCCGGCCCGCACGCTGCCCGCACTGCTCCCGGCCCGCCGCTGCCGAGCCCGCAGCCGCCCGCGCACCGCCTCTGCTGAGCCCGCAGCTGCCCGCGCACCGCCGCTACTGCGCCCGCTGCCCCCCGCGCCACCACCGCTGCTGAGCCCGCAGCCGCCCGCGCACCGCCTCTGCTGAGCCCGCCGCCGCCCGCGCACCGCCGCTGCTGCGCCCGCTGCCGCCCGCGCACCACCGCTGCTGAGCCCGCCGCCGCCCGCGCACCGCCGCTGCTGCGCCCGCCGTCGCCCGCGAATCACCGCTGCTGAGCCCGCCCCTACTACTACACTTTCTGCTACTACTGCTTGTGCGCCACTACAGTCCGTAGGCCCCACCGGCCCCGCTGACCCTGCGCACGCCTTTTCAGTGACTTTACTGCTTCTACTACTGCCGCTGTCGCTATGGCTAGTCCTCCTGTTCTAGCTTTCGACGCCGAGGGCCGTCCGGTCAAATTCGAAACCTGGCTAGATGACCTGCACCTTTTCCTACAGCTCACTGCCAAGGAAGATATTACACTGTACGACCACGCTCTCGGCCATGCGACCGCCCACTCGCTACTTTGCCCCCCAGCTGAGCGCTCACAGTGGCAGACCCGTGACGCGCACGCTCGCTTTGCTATTCGCAACTCCCTGCCGCTAGATGAGCGCGAGCACTTCGGCCAGTGCAAGACTGCTAAGGACCTCTACACAGCTGTAGTGGCCCGCTACTCCTCACCCGCTTCTGCCACACTAGGCCGCCTCACTCTCCCCTACCTGTTCCCCGACCTAGCCTCCTTTCACACTGTCGCAGACCTCATCACCCACCTTAAGACTAGTGAGGCTCGCTTTCGCGCTGCCATGCCTGATGAGTTCCTCGCTAGCAACCCCCCCCCGCTCTGGATCACCCTCTACCACGTTGTCACCCGCCTCCCTGACTCTCTGCGCCCTGTCAGGGACCAGTTCCTCTCTCGCTCCCCCACTGAGCTCACCATAGCCCTCCTCGAGAAGGAACTGCTTGCAGCCGAGGCTAGTATCGTCGCTGTAGGCACCTCTCGTGGCGACCCCCGCGGCCCCTTCTTCGAGGGGTGCTCCCCTTCCCCCCTCCTCCCCTCTGTCGCCTCTGCTGCTGCTGTCGACCTCCTTGGTGCTGAGAAGTCGGGTGGGCTGCGTCTGCTTCAGGCGGACGACGCAGGGGCAGGAGTGGCAGGAGTGGGGGTGGTGGCGGAGGAGGCGGGGGTGGAGGTGGTGGCGGTGGAGGTGCGACTGGAGAGGCTAGTGGCGGCGGTGGTGGAGGTGACAGCGGTGTTGGGAGTGGTTGACAGGGGCGGGGAGGGTGGCAGCAGGCGGAGGCGGAGGTGGTCGTGGCAGCGGCAGGGGTGGAGGTGGCCGGGGCGGAGGCGGAGGGGGTGGTGGTCGTGGAGGCCCGGGGGGCGGTCAGAGTCAGCAGCCTTCCCCGACCCTTCAGGCCGCCCGTGAGTGGTATGCGCGGCGCAGCGTCACCTGCCAGTACGTTATTCGTACAGGTGACCGCACTGGCCAGACGTGTGGGGGGCCGCACCAGACGGAGCGCTGCTTCGCCCGCCTCAACGATGCGTGGCGCACCCAGTTTCCTGGTGGGGGTGAGCTGCCGCGCTGGGCTGATCTGCTCAGGAAGGGTGTTGATATTTGGGCACTTGACTTTGATGCTATTCTCACTGCCATGTATGCGATGTCTATTAGTGGAGAGGGTGCTCAGTACTTGCGTGTTCCGCCCGACCCGGGCATTCAGGCCAGCCCCGCTGCTGCTCTAGGTGCTAGTGTGTCTGCTTCCACAGGTACTACTGCAGCTGCTGCTCTAGGTGCTTGTGCGTCTGTGACCCCTGGTACTGAGTCGACTGCAGCACTGCACACCTTCACACTGGACTCAGGTGCTTCTCGCTCTTTCTTTCGTGACCGCACTGTCCTTGAGCCTCTAGCTCGGCCGGTTGCTGTCTCTCTTGCTGACCCCTCTGGCGGTCCGCGTCCTTGCGACCTCCTCCACCACCCTTCCGTGTCCAGCGGTTCCGTCCGGCACACTCTCAGGTCTCTACCTCCCCTCGTTCTCCACGAACTTGGTGGCAGGTAGTGCGCTCCAGGACTCGGGTGTTCACCAGTTCACCCCTGCCTACGAGCGTGTGACTCACTGCACGTGTGCTCGGACGGGCCGCCACCTGGCTACTTTCACTCGAGAGCCGGGGTCTGACCTGTACACACTGACCACTGAGTCCCCTCAGGTAGCTGCGTCTGCGTCAGCGTCAGGTCAGCTGTCCGCCCCCTGCTCGTGTCGCTCTCTGGCGAACGACACCGTCCTCTGGCACCACCGCCTTGGTCACCCGTCTGTGCAGCGCCTGCGGGCCATGCACAAACGGGACCTTGTTGCTGGTCTTCCCAGGGTGCTCCCTCCCCTTCCTGACTCCCCTGCTCCTGACTGCATTCCCTGTGTCGAGGGGCGGCAGCGCGCCGCTCCTCACTCCTCCTCCTTTCCCCCGACGACCGCTCCCCTGCAGACGCTCCACATGGACGTGTGGGGCCCAGCCCGCGTCCGTGGTCAGGGTCAGGAGAGGTCAGGAGGTGGTACTTCCTGATAGTTGTTGACGACTACTCGCGCTACACCACGGTCTTCCCCTTGCGCACCAAGGGTGACGTCCCTGGTGTTTTGATCCCCTGGATCAGCCGAGCCCGTCTCCAGCTAGGCGAGCGCTTTCACTCGGACTTTCCTGTCCTGCGCTTGCACTCTGACAGGGGTGGTGAGTTCGCCTCCGACCTCTTGGCAGCCTACTGTGCTGAGCACGGCATTGAGCAGTCGTACACGCTTCCGGCCTCTCCACAGCAGAATGGGGTTGCTGAGCGCCGCATTGGCTTAGTCATGGAGGTCGCTCGTACCTCCCTGACCCATGCGGCTGCTCCCCACTTTCTGTGGCCGTTTGCGGTCCGGTACGCAGCACATCAGCTCAACCTCTGGCCCCGTGTCTCCTTGCCGGAGACTTCCCCGACTCTACGGTGGACGGGAGAGGTTGGCGATGCGTCGCGTTTCCGGGTCTGGGGATCTCGAGCCTTTGTCCGCGACACGTCTGCGGACAAGCTCTCACGTCGCACTGTTCCCTGTGTCTTTCTTGGCTTTGTTCCCGACGCGCCTGGATGGCAGTTTTACCACGTCACCTCGCGCCGGGTTCTGGCCTCTCAGGACGTCACTTTTGACGAGTCCGTCCCCTTCTACCGCCTCTTCCCCTACCGCACTGCCCCGCTCCCCCCCCCGCCTCTCTTCCTCGCTCCAGGTGCTGAGGTACCAGACCCCCTCCCCCCTCAGGGTGCCGCTCCCTCAGGTGTGTCCCAGGTAGACCCGAGTGAGCCTGTCGAGGTAGCTGTTGACTCGCGTCCTGCGTCTGGGGGTGCTGAGCCTGGAGGTGCGGAGCCTGGGGGTGCTGAGCCTTGGGGTGCGGAGCCTGGAGGTGCGGAGCCTGGGGGTGCTGAGCCTGGGGGTGCTGAGTCTGGACGTGCTGAGTCTGGGGGTGCTGAGTCTGGGGGTGCTGAGTCTGGGGGTGCTGAGTCTGGGGGTACTCCACCTGGAGGAGCCCTCTCCTCCCAGCAGCTGCAGGAGAGGTACCTCGAGTACTGCCGCCTCCGGAGAGGTGCTTCTGGAGCTCGTCCCGGTACTTCCCCTCCTACCCAGGAGCTCCCCCCCATTCAGGTGATCCGCGAGTGGTACACGCGGCGCTGCAGTCTTCGTAGTGGTGCTCCTGGTGCTGCGGACCCGAGCGGTGGTGCTGTTGCTGGTGCTGAGGACCCGGACGCTGGAGCTGCTGCTGGTGTTGAGGACCCGACCGGTGGCGCTGCTGCTGGTGCTGAGGACCTGACCAGTGGCCCTGCTGCTGGTGTTGAGGACCCGGGCGTTGGAGCTGCTGCTGGTGCTGAGGACCCGAGCGGTGGCGCTGCTGCTGGTGCTGAGGACTCGGGCGTTGGAGCTCCTGCTGGTGCTGAGGACCCGGGCGTTGGAGCTGCTGCTGGTGCTGAGGACTCGGGCGTTGGGGCTGCCACTGGTGTCCCTGCTGTTTCTGGAGACGCTGCGCGGCCGCGACCGTACTTCGTACCGCTCCTTCAGCAGGTTCTTGGTCAGGCTCCTCCTCTTAGTCCTCCTCCCTCCGTAGCGTGTCCTCCGCCTGTCCAGCCGCAGTCACAGTTACCGCCTGTCTCGCCTCTCCCTGCTCCCTCTCCCTACACTGGTCCCACAGGAGGTCTTACAGAGCGTCGTGAGCCTGAGTCTCGTCCTGCGTCGCCTGTTCGTACTGCTCGCACTGGTCGTCGTGTCCCACGTGAGCGTCCTCCTCCTGTCCCTGGCACTCACTACATGACTCTACGTCCCTCCACTGCTCCGCAGCGTGTCCCGCTGCCGTCTCCTCCTGCGTCCTCTCTTCCTACTCTTCCTGACCCGGAGTCTGACTCCCGTCGTGCTGCCAGTCCCACTGTCACGCGTCTCCTTGCTACAGTTGTCACTGACCCGACCTTTGAGTCCTCTGCTGCGTCTGCCCTGGTCGCTGAGTTGGTTGACTTTGCTGCTCGCTGTCGCCTAGACTACGCTGCCAGCCTTGTCGCTAGGTCTGAGTCTGCGTCTGCCTGTCCTCCGTCCGTCGGGGGGTGAGTGTGCCCTCGGCACGGACGTCCTTGAGGACAGACAGGAGGAGTTCCACTGCCTTGCTGCTGCTTTGCCCCGTCTCGTGTCCTTGCTAGTTGCCCCTGAGGGAGACCGGGGATGCACCAGACATCCCGACCCCACGCTCTTACGCTGAGGCGATGGCGGGTCCCTACTCCTCTCAGTGGCAGTCAGCCATGGACGCAGAGATGGCTTCCTGGAAGTCCACAGGCACCTACGTAGACGAGGTTCCCCCTCCTGGGGCGAACATCGTCAGTGGCATGTGGATTTTCAGGGTGAAGCGGCCGCCTGGTTCTCCGCCTGTCTTCAAGGCGCGCTATGGCTCGAGGCTTCAGTCAGCGAGAGGGAGTAGACTTCTTTCAGACCTTCTCCCCACCCCGAAGATGACTACTCTTCGGGTGCTGCTGCACATAGCCGCTCACCGCGACTACGAGCTTCACTCTCTTGACTTCAGCACTGCTTTCTTGCAGGGCAGCCTGCACGAGGAGATCTGGCTGCGCCGCCCCCCTGGCTTCACTGGGTCATTTCCTCCTGGCACCCAGTGGAGGCTTCAGCAGCCGGTCTACGGTCTCCGCCAGGCGCCACGTGAGTGGCACGACACACTGAGGACGACACTTGCGGCTCTTGGGTTCGCTCCCTCTACTGCTGACCGTCGTCTCTGTTTCTACGCACCGACACCTCGCTGCCGCCGTTCTACATCCTCGTGTACGTCGACGACTTGGTCTTTGCCACTGCTGACACCGCGGCACTCGCTCACGTGAAGTCGGAGCTGCAGAGGAGACACACGTGCACAGACCTGGGTGAGCTGACGAGCTATCTTGGCTTGCGGATCACCCGGGACAGAGCACGGCGCACCATCACCCTGACTCAGTCACACATGGTGCAGCAGGTCCTCCAGCGCTTCCGCTTCACGTACTCCTCGCCTCAGTCCACTCCTCTGCCTATCGGTCACTCGCTCTCAGCTCTGCCTTCGGATGAGTCCGTAGAGCCGAGTGGCCCGTATCCAGAGCTTGTGGGCTGCCTCATGTACCTGATGACCTGCACTCGACCTGACCTTGCATACCCTCTTAGCATCCTAGCACGCTATGTCGCTCCTGGCCGTCACCGGAAGGAGCACATGGATGCTGCTAAGAGGGTGTTGCGCTACTTGTGCAGTACGTCGGGCATGGGGCTTGTGCTTGGAGGGCGAGACCGGGTTGTTCTCACAGGGCACTCAGACGCTTCTTGGGCAGACGACCAGGCTACTCAGCGGTCGTCCCAGGGTTACACCTTCAGCCTTGGCTCTGGCACAGTTTCTTGGCGTTCTACTCGCTCTTCTTCTGTTCTCAGCTCCAGTTGTGAGGCTGAGATCTACGCCACAGCCATGGCCGCTCAGGAGCTACGCTGGCTGACCTACCTGCTGACCGACCTCGGAGAGCGGCCTCGTTCTCCTCCAGTGCTGTACGTCGACAACAAGGCTGCCATTGCCTTGTGTGAGGAGCACAGACTGGAGCACAGAACGAAGCACATCGCTCTGCGTGGTATTCCTGGGCTCGAGAGCTGCAGCAGCGTGGTCAGCTTTGTCTGCGTTACGTGGCCACGGAGGCCAACACTGCTGATGTGTTCACCAAGGCGCTTCAGCCTCGTGACCATCAGCGCTTTTGCACTCTGCTAGGCCTTGTACCTACTGGGCCTCACTTACTTACCTCTTGACCTTGCTTGTACTGTGATCACTATATATATATGCCTACTTGTTTACCCCTTGCTAGGTTGTGATCACTGTATCTCTTGCTTTGTTATAAACCTGCATGTGAACTGGTCTTGTGACCGCTCGCTTGT
>CANIUD010000865.1:97500-105260 GCA_947470075.1 Closterium sp. Yama58-4 | reverse complement strand
GGCCGGGTGGGGGGTCCGGACCATCCCGAGAGGAGCCGGTTGATGTGATTGACAACCTGCCATAAAACCAGGGCCAATCACTCCGATTACGTTGGGTTAACGTCATTCGGGGCAACCGAAAGAACCCTATTAGGATCCGGATCCACCCGGGTCCGGTTGGGGTCCGGACCATCTCGGGTGGGGACCGGATCCACCCGGGTCGGGTTGGGGTCCGACCATCCCGGGAGGGAACCGGTCCACCCCGGTTCGGGTGGGGGTCCGGACCATCCCGGGTGGGAACCGGATCCACCCGGGTCGGGTGGGGTTCTGGACCATCCCGGGTGGGAACCGGATCCACCCGGGTCGGGTGGGGGTCCGGACCATCCGAAATGGGTACCGGATGGACCCATCCCGGGTGGGAACCGGATCCAACCATCCCCATCCTAGGGAGGGATGAAATAGCGCCACCCCCACCTAACTACCCGGCCAATCACATGGATAACGTTGGGTTACCATCATTGTGGGCCTTTGATTAAACTTTGCCACGGCCCTAGGGATGCATGGGAGGAGCAACACCCCACCCTATTCCAAGGACAGTCACCTCGATTACGTTGGCTTACCATCATTTGGAGCAAGCAAAAGAGCCTAGGGGATGGATGGCACAAAGAACTCCCTCGGTGCTCCTAGGCCAATCACTCGGATTACATTGGGTTACCGCAATTTGGGGCCACAAACGATGACATACCAGGGCCATAGAGAGGGGAGTGGAACGACATTCCCACCCTATACCACGGCCAATCACCTCGATTATGTTGGGCTACCATCCTTTGTGGCGACTGGAAAGAGTCGCCGGGGCCATAAGGAGGGAAATAAAACCCTCTCCTTAGGCTATTCCATGGCCAATCACATGGATTACGTTGGGTTACCATCATTTGGGGCAATTGGAAAGACTCACCAGGCCCTAGAGAGGGACAAATCACCCCTCTCCCTACCCTATTCCAGGGCCAATCACCTCGATTATGTTGGGTTACCATCATTTGGGGCAGTTGGAAAGACTCGCCCGAGCTCTAGGGAGGGACAAACTATCCCTCTCCCTACCCTATTCCAGGTCCAATCACTCGGGTTACATTGGGTTACCATCATTTGGGGCAGTTTTGGGATGGATATGAACCCGTGCAAGGGTGGATTTCAACATTGGGCCCGATCCACTCGGTTCACTGGAGTGCTCGGGTCATTCCAGCCGGGCAAAAGGACCGTTGGGATGGATACGAACCCGTAGAAAGGTACTTCCCACCCCGGTTGACACTTTCCCCCGGTCATCCAGGGCTTTCCACCTGGAAAAAGAGGTCCAGGAGCCCATCCAAGCCCGCGCAAGGGTGGATTTCGGCCTAGGCCGGTTCGTTGGAGTGCTTGGGTCATTCCAGCCGGTCAAACGGACCGTTGGGATAGATGTGAACCCGTAGAAAGGTAGTTCCCACCCCGGTTGACACTTCCCCCCGGTCATCCAGGCCGTTCCACCGGGAAAAGGAGGTCTCGGAGCCCATCCAAGCCCGCGCAAGGGTGGATTTCGACCTAGGCCGGTTCGTTGGAGTGCTTGGGTCATTCCAGCTGGTCAAAAGGACCCTTGGGATGGATGTGAACCCGTACAAGGGTGGTTCCTACTACGGCTGAAACTTTCCCCCTGTCATACATGTCTTTCCACCGGGAAAAGGAGATCCGGAGGCCATCCGAGCCCGTGCAAGGCGGATTTCTACCTTGGCCGGTTCATTGGAGTGCTTGGGTCATTCCAGTCGATCAAAAGGACCCTTGGGATGGATGTGAACCCGTACAAAGGTGGTTCCCACCCCGGTTGACACTTTCCCCCGGTCATCCAGGGATTTCCACCTGGAAAAAGAGGTCCCGGAGCCCATCCAAGCCCGCGCAAGGGTAGATTTCGACCTTGGCCGGTTCGTTGGAGTGCTTGGGTCATTCCAGCCGGTCAAAAGGACCCTTGGGATGGATGTGAACCCGTACAAAGGTGGTTCCCACCACGGGTGACATTTTCCCCTGGTCATCCATGCCTTTCCACCGGGAAAAGGAGGTCCCCGAGGTCATCCGAGCCCGTGCAAGGGTGGATTTCGTCCTCGGCCGGTTCGTTGGAGTGCTCGGGTCATTCCACCCGGTCAAAAGGACCCTTGGGATGGATATGAACCCGTACAAAGGTGGTTCTCACCACGGGTGACACTTTCCCCCGGTCATCCATGCCTTTCCACCGGGAAAAAGAGGTCCCGGAGGCCACCCGAGCCCGTGAAAGGGTGCATTTTGACCTTGGCCAGTTCATTGAAGCACCTGGGCCCTTCCAGCCGGTCCAAAGGACCCATGGGATGGATGTGAACCCGTAGAGAGGTGGTTCTCACCACGGCTGACACTTTTCCCCGGTCATCCAGGCCTTTCCACCGGGAAAAAGAGGTCCCGGAGTCCATCCGAGCCCGTGCAAGGGAGGAGTTCTACCTTGGCCGGATCCACCCGGGTCGTGTGGGGGGTCCGGACCATCCCGGGTGGGAACCGGATCCACCCGGGCCGAGTGGGGGGTCCGGACCATCCCGGGTGGGAACCGGATCCACCCGGGCCGGGTGGGGGGTCCGGACCATCCCGGGTGGGAACCGGGTCCATCCGGGTCGGATGGGGGGTCCGGCCCAGACCATCCAGGGTGGGAACAGGGTCCCTGGCAGGGTCCATCCGGGCCGGGTGGGGGTCCGGACCATCTCGGGTGGGGATCGGATCCACCCGGGCCAGGTGGGGGTTCGGACCATCCCGGGTGGGAACCGAGTCCACACATTCCGGGTGGGAACCGAGTCCACGGAGGCCGGAGGGAAGGGGGGGGGGGGGGGATTCTCGACCATCCCGGGTGGGGACCGCATCCGCCCGGGTCGGGTGGGGGTCCGGACCATCTTGGATGGGGACCGCATCAACCCGGGTAGGGTGGGGGACCGGACCATCCCGGGTGGGAACCGGGTCCACACAGGCCGGGTGGGGGTCCAGACCATCCCAGGTGGGGATCGGATCCAACGGGGCGGGGTGGGGGTTCCGGACCACCCCGGGTGGGAACCGGGTCCACCCGGGCAGGGTGGGGGGTCCGGTCCATCCCGGGTTGAAACCGGGTCCACCCAGGCCGGGTGGGGGTCCAGACCATCCCGGGTGGGAACCGGACC
Source organism: Closterium sp. Yama58-4 (assembly GCA_947470075.1). Classification (NCBI taxonomy): domain Eukaryota; kingdom Viridiplantae; phylum Streptophyta; class Zygnematophyceae; order Desmidiales; family Closteriaceae; genus Closterium; species Closterium sp. Yama58-4. The sequence goes on along the minus strand of CANIUD010000865.1, from coordinate 102,090 downwards.
CACCCGGGTCGGGTGGGGGGTCCGGACCATCCAGGGCGGGAACCGGGTCCACCCGGGCAGGGTGGGGGTCCGGACCATCCCGGATAGGAACCGGGTCCACCCGGGCCGGGTGGGGGTCCGGACCATCCCGGGTGGGAACTGGGTCCACACAGGCCTAGTAGGGGGTCCGTGCCATCCCGGGTGAGGATCGGATCCACCCGGGTCGGGTGGGGATCGGACCATCCCGGGTAGGAACCGGGTCCACCCGGGCGGGGTGAGGGGTCCGGACCATCCAGGGTGGGGAGCGGGTCCACCCAGACCGGTTGGGGGTCCGGTACATCCCGGGTGGGGATGGGACCCACCCGGGTCGGGGTCGGGTGGGGGTCCAGACCATCCGGGGTGGGAACCGGATCCACACAGGCCGGGTGGGGGGTCCGTTCCATCCCGGGTGGGGATCGGATCCAACCGGGCGGGGTGGGGGTTCCGGGCCATCCCGGGTGGGAACCAGGTCCACCCGGGCCGGGTGGGTGTCCGGACCATCCAGGGTGGGAACCGGGTCCACCCAGACCGGTTGGGGGTCCGGACCATCCCGGGTGGGGATGGGACCCACCCGGGTCGGGGTCGGGTGGGGGTCCGGACCATCCGGGGTGGGAACCGGGTCCACACAGGCCGGGTGGGGGGTCCGTGCCATCCCGGGTGGGGATCGGATCCAACCGGGCGGGGTGGGGGTTCCGGACCATCCCGGGTGGGAACCGGGTCCACCCGGGCGGGGTGGGGGGGTCCGGACCATCCCGGGTTGAAACCGGGTCCACCCAGGCCGGGTGGGGGTCCAGACCATCCCGGGTGGGAACCGGACCCACCCGGGTCGGGTGGGGGGTCCGGACCATCCAGGGTGGGAACCGGGTCCACCCGGGCAGGGTGGGGGTCCGGACCATCCCGGGTGGGAACCGGGTCCACCCGGGCCGGGTGGGGGTCCGGACCATCCCGGGTGGGAACCGGGTCCACACAGGCCTGGTGCGGGGTCCGTGCCATCCCGGGTGAGGATCGGATCCACCCGGGTCGGGTGGGGATCGGACCATCCCGGGTGGGAACCGGGTCCACCCGGGCGGGGTGGGGGGTCCGGACCATCCAGGGTGGGGAGCGGGTCCACCCAGACCGGTTGGGGGTCCGGACCATCCCGGGTGGGGATGGGACCCACCCGGGTCGGGGTCGGGTGGGGGTCTGGACCATCCGGGGTAGGAACCGGGTCCACGCAGGCCGGGTGGGGGGTCCGTGCCATCCCGGGTGGGGATCGGATCCAACCGGGCGGGGTGGGGGTTCCGGACCATCCCGGGTGGGAACCGGGTCAACCCGGGCGGGGTGGGGGGTCCGGACCATCCCGGGTTGAAACCGGGTCCACCCAGACCGGGTGGGGGTCCAGACCATCCAGGGTGGGAACCGGGTCCACCCGGGCCGGGTGGGGGTCCGGACCATCCCGGGTGGGAACCGGGTCCACCCGGGCGGGGTGGGGGTTCCGGACCATACCCGGGTGGGGACCGGATCCGCCCCGGTCGGGTGGGGGTCCGGACGATCCCGGGTGGGAACCGGACCCACCCGGGTCGGGTGGGGGTTTCGGACCATCCCGGGTGGGAACCGGGTCCACCCGGGCCGGGTGGGTGTCCGGACCATCCCGGGTGGGAACCGGGTCCACACAGGCCTGGTGGGGGGTCCTTGCCGTCCCGGGTGAGGATCGGATCCACCCGGGTCGGGTGATGGCCCGGACCATCCCGGGTGGGAACCGGGTCCACCCAGGCTGGGTGGGGGTTCCGGACCATCCCGGGTGGGAACCGGGTCCACTTGGGCGGGGTGGGGGGTCCGGACCATCCCGGGTTGAAACCGGGTCCACCCAGGCCGGGTGGGGGTCCAGACCATCCCGGGTGGGAACCGGACCCACCCGGGTCGGGTGGGGGGTCCGGACCATCCCGGGTGGGGACCGGATCCGCCCCGGTCGGTTGGGGGTCCGGACGATCCCGGGTGGGAACCGGATCCACCCAGGCCGGGTGGGGGTCCAGACCATCACGAGTGGGAACCGGACCCACCAGGGTGGGAACCGGGTCCACCAGGGCAGGGTGGGGGTCCGGACCATCCCGGGTGGGAGCCGGGTCCACCCGTGCCGGGTGGGGGTCCGGACCATCCCGGGTGGGAACCGGGTCCACCCGTGTCGGGTGGGGGGTCCGGACCATCCAGGGTGGGAACCGGGTCCACCCGGGCAGGGTGGGGGTCCGGACCATCCCGGGTGGGAGCCGGGTCCACCCGTGGCGGGTGGGGGTCTGGACCATCCTGGGTGGGAACCGGGTCCACACAGGCCTGGTGGGGGGTCCGTGCCATCCCGGGTGAGGATCGGATCCACCCGGGTCGGGTGGGGGTCCGGACCATCCCGGGTGGGAACCGGGTCCACCCGGGCGGGGTGGGGGTTCCGGACCATATCCGGGTGGGGACCGAGTCCACGCAGGCCGGAGGGAAGGAAGGGGGGGGGGGGGGGGGGTTGGGGTCCGGACCATCTCGGGTGGGGACCGCATCCACCCGGGTCGGGTGGGGGTCCGGACCATCTCGGGTGGGGACCGCATCCACCCGGGTAGGGTGGGGGACCAGACCATCCCGGGTTGAAACCGGGTCCACACAGGCCGGGTGGGGGTCCAGACCATCCCGGGTGGGGATGGGACCCACCCGGGTCGGGGTCGGGTGGGGTCCCGGACCATCCCTGGTGGGAACCACACCCACACCCACACCCACCTAGAGCCCTCAAAGGACCCAAAACCGAAACCGTGGGCGCATCCAAAACATTGAAAAAAAAAATGTCTCTTGGGACCGGAAAGGATCTCGGTCGAGAACCGAAGGTGGTGACCAAAAGGAAAAAGGGCTCTAGGGAGGGCAGGGGCCCTAACAAGGACCCACACCCACCCTAGAGCCCTAAAAGCCTAAAAGGACCCCGGTCGAAACCGAGGGCGTGACCAAAAAAAAAAAAAAAAAAAGGGCTCTAGGGAAGGTAGGGGCCCGTGCAACGGCCCGCACCCACCCTAGAGCCCACGAAGGAACCAGGCCGAAATCGAGGTGGTGACCCAAGGGATCCGGTTTTCCGGCCCGGGTCGTTCGACCGACCGATCCGGTCCATCCGACCCACCGGGATGGCCCGGATGGGTCCGGTTCCCCACCGGGATGGCCCGGATGGGTCCGGTTTCTCACCCGGATGGTCCGGATGGATCAGGGTCCCCACCCGGGTGACCCCGATGATCTGGTTCCCGACCCGGATGACCCGGTCGAAACGGTTTTCCACCCGCATGACACGGTCCGGCCCGGTTGATCTGGTTCCAATTCGGTACCCCACCCGGCCTCGGTCCGGTCGATACGCCGGATCCGGTTCATCCGGCTCCCCACCCGGACCATCCGGATGAACCGGTTCCCCGCCCGGTTGGTCCGGATCCCCATCCGGATGGTCCGGTCGGTCCGTTTCCCCACCAGGACGACCGGAACGATCCGGTTCCCCGCCCAGATGACCCGGATGATCTCGTTCCCCCATCCGACTGGTCCGGATTTCCACCCGGTTCCCAACGCGGATGGTCCGAATGGGTCCGGTCCCCCCCCGGATGGTCCGGATGAGCCCGTTTCCCCACCCGGATGACCCGGTCGATCCGGTTCCCCACCCAAATGGTCCGAATGGGTCCGGTTCCCTGCCCGGATGGTCCGGATTGGTCTGGTTCCCCACCCGGGTGAGCCGGATGGTCCGGTTCCCGACCCGGATGACCCGGTTGATCCGGTCGATCCGGTTCCCCACCCGGATGGTCCGGACGGGTCCGGTTCCCGACCCGGTACCCCACCCGGACGGACCGGTTGGGTCCGGTTCCCCATCCGGATGGTCCCGTTGGGTCCGGTTCCCCACCCGGATGGCCGGGATGGGTCCGGTTTCTCATCCAGATGGTCCGGATGGATCAGGGTCCCCACCCGGATGACCCCGATGATCCGGTTCCCGACCCGGATGACTCGGTCGATCCGGTTTTCCACCCGGATGAACCGGTTTCTCGGCCGGTCGGACCGGTTCCCCACCCGGTTCTCCATCCGGATGCTCCGATCGGTCCGTGTCCCCACCCGGATGGTCCGGATGGGTCCGGTTTCCCGCCCGGTCCGGTTCCCCACCCGGGGATGGTCCGGATGGGTCCGACTCCCCACCCGGATGGTCCGGATGGGTCCGGTCCCACGCGCGGATGGTCCGGATGGGTCCGGTTCTCCACCCGGATGACCCTGGTTGATCCGGTTCCCCACCCGGATGGTCGGGACGGGTCCGGTTCCCCACCCGGATGACCCGGATGGTCCGGATGGGTCCGGTTGTCCACCCGAATGACCCGGATGATCCGGTTCTCCTCCCGGATGACCCGGGTGATCCGGTTCCCCACCCGGATGACCCGGTTCCCTACCCGGATGGTCCGGATCGGTCCGGTTCCCCACCCGAATGACCCAGATGGGTCCGGTTGTCCACCCGGATGGTCCGGTTAGGTCCGTTACCCGACCCGGTACCCCAATCGAACGGTCCGGTTGGGTCCGGTTCCCCACCTGGATGGACCGGCTGGGTCCGGTTCC
>CANIUD010000865.1:72500-87500 GCA_947470075.1 Closterium sp. Yama58-4 | reverse complement strand
TCCGGACCATCCCGGGTGGGAACCGGATCCACCCAGGCCGGGTGGGGGTCCGGACCATCCCGGGTGGGAACCGGATCCACCGAGGCGGGGTGGGGGTCCGGACCATCTCAGGTGGGAACCGGATCCACCCAGGATAGGGGGTGGGGGTCCGGACCATCCAAAAGGGGGACAGGATGGACCCAGCCCGGTTGGGAACCGAATCCACCCAGCCCAAGTCCTAGGGAGGGATAAAAAAGGCGCAAGCCCCCCCCACCGCACTCCTCGGCCAATCACCTGGATCACGTTGGCTTACCATCATTTGGGGCCTCTGGTAAAGTTTACCATGGCCCCAAGGATGAATGAGACGAACAACACCCCATCCCACCCCAAGGCCAATCACCTGGATCACGTTGGCTTACCATCATTTTGGGGCGATCTTGAATCGAACGGCCGGGTGGAGGTCCGGACCATCCTGGGTGCTATCCGGATCCACCCAGGCTGGATGGGGGTCCGGACCAACCCGGGTGGGAACCGGACCCACCCTGATCGGGGGTGGGGGTCCGGACCATCCCGGGTGGGAACCGGATCCAACCAGGCCGGGTGGGGGTCCGGACCATGCCGGGACGGAACCGGATCCACCGAGGCCGGGTGGGGGGTCCGGACCATGCTGGGACGGAACCGGATCCAACCAGGCCGGGTGGGGGTCCGGACCATGCCGGGACGGAACCGGATCCACCGAGGCCGGGTGGGGGGGTCCGGACCATGCTGGGACGGAACCGGATCCAACCAGGCCGGGTGGGGTCCGGACCATCCCGGTTGAGAACCGCCGGGTGGGGGTCCGGACCATCTCGGGTGGGAACCGGATCCACCCATGCCGGGTGGGGGTCCGGACCATCCCGAGAGGAGCCGGTTGATGTGATTGACAACCTGCCATAAAACCAGGGCCAATCACTCCGATTACGTTGGGTTACCGTCATTCGGGGCAACCGAAAAAACCCTATTAGGATCCGGATCCACCCGGGTCGGGTTGGGGTCCGGACCATCTCGGGTGGGGACCGGATCCACCCGGGTCGGGTTGGGGTCCGGACCATCCCGGGAGGGAACCGGATCCACCCGGTTCGGGTGGGGGTCCGGACCATCCCGGGTGGGAACCGGATCCCCACACGGGTCGGGTAGGGGTCCGGACCATCCCGGGTAGGAACCGGATCCACCCGGGTCGGGTGGGGGTCTGGACCATCCCGGGTAGGAACCGGATCCACCCGGGTCGGGTGGGGGTCCGAACCATCCCGGTTGAGAACCGCCGGGTGGGGGTCCGGACCATCTCGGGTGGGAACCGGATCCACCCAGGCCGGGTGGGGGTCCGGACCATCCCGAGAGGAGCCGGTTGATGTGATTGACAACCTGCCATAAAACCAGGGCCAATCACTCCGATTACGTTGGGTTACCGTCATTCGGGGCAACCGAAAGAACCCTATTAGGATCCGGATCCACCCGGGTCGGGTTGGGGTCCGGACCATCTCGGGTGGGGACCGGATCCACCCGGGTCGGGTTGGGGTCCGGCCCATCCCGGGAGGGAACCTGATCCACCCGGTTCGGGTGGGGGTCCGGACCATCCCGGGTGGGAACCGGATCCCCACCCGGGTCGGGTAGGGGTCCGGACCATCCCGGGTAGGAACCGGATCCACCCGGGTCGGGTGGGGGTCCGGACCATCCCGGGTTGAAACCGGGTCCACCCAGGCCGGGTGGGGGTCCAGACCATCCCGGGTGGGAACCGGACCCACCCGGGTCGGGTGGGGGGTCCGGACCATCCAGGGTGGGAACCGGGTCCACCCAGGCCGGGTGGGGGTCCAGACCATCCCGGTTGAGAACCGGATCCCCACCCGGGTCGGGTGGGGGTCCGGACCATCTCGGGTGGGAACCGGATCCACCCGGGTCGGGTGGGGGTCCGGACCATCCCGGTTGAGAACCGGATCCCCACCCGGGTCGGGTGGGGGTCCGGACCATCTCGGGTGGGATCCGGATCCACCCAGGCCGGGTGGGGGTCCGGACCATCCCGAGAGGAGCCGGTTGATGTGATTGACAACCTGCCATAAAACCAGGGCCAATCACTCCGATTACGTTGGGTTAACGTCATTCGGGGCAACCGAAAGAACCCTATTAGGATCCGGATCCACCCGGGTCCGGTTGGGGTCCGGACCATCTCGGGTGGGGACCGGATCCACCCGGGTCGGGTTGGGGTCCGGACCATCCCGGGAGGGAACCGGATCCACCCGGTTCGGGTGGGGGTCCGGACCATCCCGGGTGGGAACCGGATCCCCATCCGGGTCTGGTAGGGGTCCGGACCATCACGGGTGGGAACCGGATCCACCCGGGTCGGGTGGGGGTCCGGACCATCCCGGGTAGGAACCGGATCCACCCGGGTCGGGTGGGGGTCCGGACCATCCCGGTTGAGAACCGGATCCCCACCCAGGTCGTGTGGGGGTCCGGACCATCCCGGGTGGGAACCGGATCCACCCGGGTCGGGTTGGGGTCCGGACCATCCCGGGAGGGAACCTGATCCACCCGGTTCGGGTGGGGGTCCGGACCATCCCGGGTGGGAACCGGATCCCCACCCGGGTCGGGTAGGGGTCCGGACCATCCCGGGTAGGAACCGGATCCACCCGGGTCGGGTGGGGGTCCGGACCATCCCGGGTTGAAACCGGGTCCACCCAGGCCGGGTGGGGGTCCAGACCATCCCGGGTGGGAACCGGACCCACCCGGGTCGGGTGGGGGGTCCGGACCATCCAGGGTGGGAACCGGGTCCACCCAGGCCGGGTGGGGGTCCAGACCATCCCGGTTGAGAACCGGATCCCCACCCGGGTCGGGTGGGGGTCCGGACCATCTCGGGTGGGAACCGGATCCACCCCGGTCGGGTGGGGGTCCGGACCATCCCGGTTGAGAACCGGATCCCCACCCGGGTCGGGTGGGGGTCCGGACCATCCCGGGTGGGAACCGGATCCACCCGGGTCGGGTTGGGGTCCGGACCATCCCGGGAGGGAACCGGATCCACCCGGTTCGGGTGGGGGTCCGGACCATCCCGGGTGGGAACCGGATCCCCACCCGGGTCGGGTTGGGGTCCGGACCATCCCGGGTAGGAACCGGATCCACCCGGGTCGGGTGGGGGTCCGGACCATCCCGGGTTGAAACCGGGTCCACCCAGGCCGGGTGGGGGTCCGGACCATCCCGGGTGGGAACCGGACCCACCCGGGTCGGGTGGGGGGTCCGGACCATCCAGGGTGGGAACCGGGTCCACCCAGGCCGGGTGGGGGTCCGGACCATCCCGGTTGAGAACCGGATCCACCCGGGTCGGGTGGGGGTCCGGACCATCTCGGGTGGGAACCGGATCCACCCGGGTCGGGTGGGGGTCCGGACCATCCCGGTTGAGAACCGGATCCCCACCCGGGTCGGGTGGGGGTCCGGACCATCTCGGGTGGGATCCGGATCCACCCAGGCCGGGTGGGGGTCCGGACCATCCCGAGAGGAGCCGGTTGATGTGATTGACAACCTGCCATAAAACCAGGGCCAATCACTCCGATTACGTTGGGTTAACGTCATTCGGGGCACCCGAAAGAACCCTATTAGGATCCGGATCCACCCGGGTCCGGTTGGGGTCCGGACCATCTCGGGTGGGGACCGGATCCACCCGGGTCGGGTTGGGGTCCGGACCATCCCGGGAGGGAACCGGATCCACCCGGTTCGGGTGGGGGTCCGGACCATCCCGGGTGGGAACCGGATCCCCACCCGGGTCGGGTAGGGGTCCGGACCATCCCGGGTAGGAACCGGATCCACCCGGGTCGGGTGGGGGTCCGGACCATCCCGGGTTGAAACCGGGTCCACCCAGGCCGGGTGGGGGTCCAGACCATCCCGGGTGGGAACCGGACCCACCCGGGTCGGGTGGGGGGTCCGGACCATCCAGGGTGGGAACCGGGTCCACCCAGGCCGGGTGGGGGTCCAGACCATCCCGGTTGAGAACCGGATCCCCACCCGGGTCGGGTGGGGGTCCGGACCATCTCGGGTGGGAACCGGATCCACCCGGGTCGGGTGGGGGTCCGGACCATCCCGGTTGAGAACCGGATCCCCACCCGGGTCGGGTGGGGGTCCGGACCATCTCGGGTGGGATCCGGATCCACCCAGGCCGGGCGGGGGTCCGGACCATCCCGAGAGGAGCCGGTTGATGTGATTGACAACCTGCCATAAAACCAGGGCCAATCACTCCGATTACGTTGGGTTAACGTCATTCGGGGCACCCGAAAGAACCCTATTAGGATCCGGATCCACCCGGGTCCGGTTGGGGTCCGGACCATCTCGGGTGGGGACCGGATCCACCCGGGTCGGGTTGGGGTCCGGACCATCCCGGGAGGGAACCGGATCCACCCGGTTCGGGTGGGGGTCCGGACCATCCCGGGTGGGAACCGGATCCCCATCCGGGTCTGGTAGGGGTCCGGACCATCACGGGTGGGAACCGGATCCACCCGGGTCGGGTGGGGGTCCGGACCATCCCGGGTAGGAACCGGATCCACCCGGGTCGGGTGGGGGTCCGGACCATCCCGGTTGAGAACCGGATTCACCCCAGGAACCGGATCCACCCGGGTCGGGTTGGGGTCCGGACCATCCCGGGTGGGAACCGGATCCACCCGGGTCGGGTGGGGGTCCGGACCATCCCGGGAGGGAACCTGATCCACCCGGTTCGGGTGGGGGTCCGGACCATCCCGGGTGGGAACCGGATCCCCACCCGGGTCGGGTAGGGGTCCGGACCATCCCGGGTAGGAACCGGATCCACCCGGGTCGGGTGGGGGTCCGGACCATCCCGGGTTGAAACCGGGTCCACCCAGGCCGGGTGGGGGTCCAGACCATCCCGGGTGGGAACCGGACCCACCCGGGTCGGGTGGGGGGTCCGGACCATCCAGGGTGGGAACCGGGTCCACCCAGGCCGGGTGGGGGTCCAGACCATCCCGGTTGAGAACCGGATCCCCACCCGGGTCGGGTGGGGGTCCGGACCATCTCGGGTGGGAACCGGATCCACCCGGGTCGGGTGGGGGTCCGGACCATCCCGGTTGAGAACCGGATCCCCACCCGGGTCGGGTGGGGGTCCGGACCATCTCGGGTGGGAACCGGATCCACCCGGGTCGGGTGGGGGTCCGGACCATCCCGGGTAGGAACCGGATCCACCCGGGTCGGGTGGGGGTCCGGACCATCCCGGTTGAGAACCGGATCCCCACCCGGTCGGTGGGGGTTCGGACCATCCCGGGTGGGAACCGGATCCACCCGGGTCGGGTTGGGGTCCGGACCATCCCGGGAGGGAACCGGATCCACCCCGGTCGGGTGGGGGTCCGGACCATCCCGGGTGGGAACCGGATCCCCACCCGGGTCGGGTAGGGGTCCGGACCATCCCGGGTAGGAACCGGATCCACCCGGGTCGGGTGGGGGTCCGGACCATCCCGGGTTGAAACCGGGTCCACCCAGGCCGGGTGGGGGTCCAGACCATCCCGGGTGGGAACCGGACCCACCCGGGTCGGGTGGGGGTCCGGACCATCCAGGGTGGGAACCGGGTCCACCCAGGCCGGGTGGGGGTCCGGACCATCCCGGTTGAGAACCGGATCCCCACCCGGGTCGGGTGGGGGTCCGGACCATCTCGGGTGGGAACCGGATCCACCCGGGTCGGGTGGGGGTCCGGACCATCCCGGTTGAGAACCGGATCCCCACCCGGGTCGGGTGGGGGTCCGGACCATCCCGGGTGGGAACCGGATCCACCCGGGTCGGGTGGGGGTCCGGACCATCCCGGGTAGGAACCGGATCCACCCGGGTCGGGTGGGGGTCCGGACCATCCCGGGAGAACCGGATCCACCCAGGTCGGGTGGGGGTCCGGACCATCCCGGGTGGGAACCGGATCCACCCGGGTCGGGTTGGGGTCCGGACCATCCCGGGAGGGAACCGGATCCACCCCGGTCGGGTGGGGGTCCGGACCATCCCGGGTGGGAACCGGATCCCCACCCGGGTCGGGTAGGGGTCCGGACCATCCCGGGTAGGAACCGGATCCACCCGGGTCGGGTGGGGGTCCGGACCATCCGGGTGAAACCGGGTCCACCCAGGCCGGGTGGGGGTCCGGACCATCCCGGGTGGGAACCGGACCCACCCGGGTCGGGTGGGGGTCCGGACCATCCAGGGTGGGAACCGGGTCCACCCAGGCCGGGTGGGGGTCCGGACCATCCCGGTTGAGAACCGGATCCCCACCCGGGTCGGGTGGGGGTCCGGACCATCCCGGGTGGGAACCGGATCCACCCGGGTCGGGTGGGGGTCCGGACCATCCCGGTTGAGAACCGGATCCACCCGGGTCGGGTGGGGGTCCGGACCATCTCGGGTGGGAACCGGATCCACCCAGGCCGGGTGGGGGTCCGGACCATCCCGACCGGATGTGATTGACAACCTGCCATAAAACCAGGGCCAATCACTCCGATTACGTTGGGTTAACGTCATTCGGGGCACCCGAAAGAACCCTATTAGGATCCGGATCCACCCGGGTCCGGTTGGGGTCCGGACCATCTCGGGTGGGGACCGGATCCACCCGGGTCGGGTTGGGGTCCGGACCATCCCGGGAGGGAACCGGATCCACCCGGTTCGGGTGGGGGTCCGGACCATCCCGGGTGGGAACCGGATCCCCATCCGGGTGGGGGTCCGGACCATCACGGGTGGGAACCGGATCCACCCGGGTCGGGTGGGGGTCCGGACCATCCCGGGTAGGAACCGGATCCACCCGGGTCGGGTGGGGGTCCGGACCATCCCGGTTGAGAACCGGATCCCCACCCGGGTCGGGTGGGGATCGGACCATCCCGGGTGGGAACCGGATCCACCCGGGTCGGGTTGGGGTCCGGACCATCCCGGGAGGGAACCTGATCCACCCGGTTCGGGTGGGGGTTCGGACCATCCCGGGTGGGAACCGGATCCCCACCCGGGTCGGGTTGGGGTCCGGACCATCCCGGGTAGGAACCGGATCCACCCGGGTCGGGTGGGGGTCCGGACCATCCCGGGTGGGAACCGGGTCCACCCAGGCCGGGTGGGGGTCCAGACCATCCCGGGTGGGAACCGGACCCACCCGGGTCGGGTGGGGGGTCCGGACCATCACGGGTGGGAACCGGATCCACCCGGGTCGGGTGGGGGTCCGGACCATCCCGGGTGGGAACCGGATCCACCCGGGTCGGGTGGGGGTCCGGACCATCCCGGTTGAGAACCGGATCCCCACCCGGGTCGGGTGGGGGTCCGGACCATCTCGGGTGGGAACCGGATCCACCCAGGCCGGGTGGGGGTCCGGACCATCCCGAGAGGAGCCGGTTGATGTGATTGACAACCTGCCATAAAACCAGGGCCAATCACTCCGATTACGTTGGGTTACCGTCATTCGGGGCAACCGAAAGAACCCCATTAGGATCCGGATCCACCCGGGTCGGGTTGGGGTCCGGACCATCTCGGGTGGGGACCGGATCCACCCGGGTCGGGTTGGGGTCCGGACCATCCCGGGAGGGAACCGGGTCCACCCGGTTCGGGTGGGGGTCCGGACCATCCCGGGTGGGAACCGGATCCACCCGGGTCGGGTGGGGTTCTGGACCATCCCGGGTGGGAACCGGATCCACCCGGGTCGGGTGGGGGTCCGGACCATCCGAAATGGGTACCGGATGGACCCATCCCGGGTGGGAACCGGATCCAACCATCCCCATCCTAGGGAGGGATGAAATAGCGCCACCCCCACCTAACTACCCGGCCAATCACATGGATAACGTTGGGTTACCATCATTGTGGGCCTTTGATTAAACTTTGCCACGGCCCTAGGGATGCATGGGAGGAGCAACACCCCACCCTATTCCAAGGACAGTCACCTCGATTACGTTGGCTTACCATCATTTGGAGCAAGCAAAAGAGCCTAGGGGATGGATGGCACAAAGAACTCCCTCGGTGCTCCTAGGCCAATCACTCGGATTACATTGGGTTACCGCAATTTGGGGCCACAAACGATGACATACCAGGGCCATAGAGAGGGGAGTGGAACGACATTCCCACCCTATACCACGGCCAATCACCTCGATTATGTTGGGCTACCATCCTTTGTGGCGACTGGAAAGAGTCGCCGGGGCCATAAGGAGGGAAATAAAACCCTCTCCTTAGGCTATTCCATGGCCAATCACATGGATTACGTTGGGTTACCATCATTTGGGGCAATTGGAAAGACTCACCAGGCCCTAGAGAGGGACAAATCACCCCTCTCCCTACCCTATTCCAGGGCCAATCACCTCGATTATGTTGGGTTACCATCATTTGGGGCAGTTGGAAAGACTCGCCCGAGCTCTAGGGAGGGACAAACTATCCCTCTCCCTACCCTATTCCAGGTCCAATCACTCGGGTTACATTGGGTTACCATCATTTGGGGCAGTTTTGGGATGGATATGAACCCGTGCAAGGGTGGATTTCAACATTGGGCCCGATCCACTCGGTTCACTGGAGTGCTCGGGTCATTCCAGCCGGGCAAAAGGACCGTTGGGATGGATACGAACCCGTAGAAAGGTACTTCCCACCCCGGTTGACACTTTCCCCCGGTCATCCAGGGCTTTCCACCTGGAAAAAGAGGTCCAGGAGCCCATCCAAGCCCGCGCAAGGGTGGATTTCGGCCTAGGCCGGTTCGTTGGAGTGCTTGGGTCATTCCAGCCGGTCAAACGGACCGTTGGGATAGATGTGAACCCGTAGAAAGGTAGTTCCCACCCCGGTTGACACTTCCCCCCGGTCATCCAGGCCGTTCCACCGGGAAAAGGAGGTCTCGGAGCCCATCCAAGCCCGCGCAAGGGTGGATTTCGACCTAGGCCGGTTCGTTGGAGTGCTTGGGTCATTCCAGCTGGTCAAAAGGACCCTTGGGATGGATGTGAACCCGTACAAGGGTGGTTCCTACTACGGCTGAAACTTTCCCCCTGTCATACATGTCTTTCCACCGGGAAAAGGAGATCCGGAGGCCATCCGAGCCCGTGCAAGGCGGATTTCTACCTTGGCCGGTTCATTGGAGTGCTTGGGTCATTCCAGTCGATCAAAAGGACCCTTGGGATGGATGTGAACCCGTACAAAGGTGGTTCCCACCCCGGTTGACACTTTCCCCCGGTCATCCAGGGATTTCCACCTGGAAAAAGAGGTCCCGGAGCCCATCCAAGCCCGCGCAAGGGTAGATTTCGACCTTGGCCGGTTCGTTGGAGTGCTTGGGTCATTCCAGCCGGTCAAAAGGACCCTTGGGATGGATGTGAACCCGTACAAAGGTGGTTCCCACCACGGGTGACATTTTCCCCTGGTCATCCATGCCTTTCCACCGGGAAAAGGAGGTCCCCGAGGTCATCCGAGCCCGTGCAAGGGTGGATTTCGTCCTCGGCCGGTTCGTTGGAGTGCTCGGGTCATTCCACCCGGTCAAAAGGACCCTTGGGATGGATATGAACCCGTACAAAGGTGGTTCTCACCACGGGTGACACTTTCCCCCGGTCATCCATGCCTTTCCACCGGGAAAAAGAGGTCCCGGAGGCCACCCGAGCCCGTGAAAGGGTGCATTTTGACCTTGGCCAGTTCATTGAAGCACCTGGGCCCTTCCAGCCGGTCCAAAGGACCCATGGGATGGATGTGAACCCGTAGAGAGGTGGTTCTCACCACGGCTGACACTTTTCCCCGGTCATCCAGGCCTTTCCACCGGGAAAAAGAGGTCCCGGAGTCCATCCGAGCCCGTGCAAGGGAGGAGTTCTACCTTGGCCGGATCCACCCGGGTCGTGTGGGGGGTCCGGACCATCCCGGGTGGGAACCGGATCCACCCGGGCCGAGTGGGGGGTCCGGACCATCCCGGGTGGGAACCGGATCCACCCGGGCCGGGTGGGGGGTCCGGACCATCCCGGGTGGGAACCGGGTCCATCCGGGTCGGATGGGGGGTCCGGCCCAGACCATCCAGGGTGGGAACAGGGTCCCTGGCAGGGTCCATCCGGGCCGGGTGGGGGTCCGGACCATCTCGGGTGGGGATCGGATCCACCCGGGCCAGGTGGGGGTTCGGACCATCCCGGGTGGGAACCGAGTCCACACATTCCGGGTGGGAACCGAGTCCACGGAGGCCGGAGGGAAGGGGGGGGGGGGGGGATTCTCGACCATCCCGGGTGGGGACCGCATCCGCCCGGGTCGGGTGGGGGTCCGGACCATCTTGGATGGGGACCGCATCAACCCGGGTAGGGTGGGGGACCGGACCATCCCGGGTGGGAACCGGGTCCACACAGGCCGGGTGGGGGGTCCAGACCATCCCAGGTGGGGATCGGATCCAACGGGGCGGGGTGGGGGTTCCGGACCACCCCGGGTGGGAACCGGGTCCACCCGGGCAGGGTGGGGGGTCCGGTCCATCCCGGGTTGAAACCGGGTCCACCCAGGCCGGGTGGGGGTCCAGACCATCCCGGGTGGGAACCGGACCCACCCGGGTCGGGTGGGGGGTCCGGACCATCCAGGGCGGGAACCGGGTCCACCCGGGCAGGGTGGGGGTCCGGACCATCCCGGATAGGAACCGGGTCCACCCGGGCCGGGTGGGGGTCCGGACCATCCCGGGTGGGAACTGGGTCCACACAGGCCTAGTAGGGGGTCCGTGCCATCCCGGGTGAGGATCGGATCCACCCGGGTCGGGTGGGGATCGGACCATCCCGGGTAGGAACCGGGTCCACCCGGGCGGGGTGAGGGGTCCGGACCATCCAGGGTGGGGAGCGGGTCCACCCAGACCGGTTGGGGGTCCGGTACATCCCGGGTGGGGATGGGACCCACCCGGGTCGGGGTCGGGTGGGGGTCCAGACCATCCGGGGTGGGAACCGGATCCACACAGGCCGGGTGGGGGGTCCGTTCCATCCCGGGTGGGGATCGGATCCAACCGGGCGGGGTGGGGGTTCCGGGCCATCCCGGGTGGGAACCAGGTCCACCCGGGCCGGGTGGGTGTCCGGACCATCCAGGGTGGGAACCGGGTCCACCCAGACCGGTTGGGGGTCCGGACCATCCCGGGTGGGGATGGGACCCACCCGGGTCGGGGTCGGGTGGGGGTCCGGACCATCCGGGGTGGGAACCGGGTCCACACAGGCCGGGTGGGGGGTCCGTGCCATCCCGGGTGGGGATCGGATCCAACCGGGCGGGGTGGGGGTTCCGGACCATCCCGGGTGGGAACCGGGTCCACCCGGGCGGGGTGGGGGGGTCCGGACCATCCCGGGTTGAAACCGGGTCCACCCAGGCCGGGTGGGGGTCCAGACCATCCCGGGTGGGAACCGGACCCACCCGGGTCGGGTGGGGGGTCCGGACCATCCAGGGTGGGAACCGGGTCCACCCGGGCAGGGTGGGGGTCCGGACCATCCCGGGTGGGAACCGGGTCCACCCGGGCCGGGTGGGGGTCCGGACCATCCCGGGTGGGAACCGGGTCCACACAGGCCTGGTGCGGGGTCCGTGCCATCCCGGGTGAGGATCGGATCCACCCGGGTCGGGTGGGGATCGGACCATCCCGGGTGGGAACCGGGTCCACCCGGGCGGGGTGGGGGGTCCGGACCATCCAGGGTGGGGAGCGGGTCCACCCAGACCGGTTGGGGGTCCGGACCATCCCGGGTGGGGATGGGACCCACCCGGGTCGGGGTCGGGTGGGGGTCTGGACCATCCGGGGTAGGAACCGGGTCCACGCAGGCCGGGTGGGGGGTCCGTGCCATCCCGGGTGGGGATCGGATCCAACCGGGCGGGGTGGGGGTTCCGGACCATCCCGGGTGGGAACCGGGTCAACCCGGGCGGGGTGGGGGGTCCGGACCATCCCGGGTTGAAACCGGGTCCACCCAGACCGGGTGGGGGTCCAGACCATCCAGGGTGGGAACCGGGTCCACCCGGGCCGGGTGGGGGTCCGGACCATCCCGGGTGGGAACCGGGTCCACCCGGGCGGGGTGGGGGTTCCGGACCATACCCGGGTGGGGACCGGATCCGCCCCGGTCGGGTGGGGGTCCGGACGATCCCGGGTGGGAACCGGACCCACCCGGGTCGGGTGGGGGTTTCGGACCATCCCGGGTGGGAACCGGGTCCACCCGGGCCGGGTGGGTGTCCGGACCATCCCGGGTGGGAACCGGGTCCACACAGGCCTGGTGGGGGGTCCTTGCCGTCCCGGGTGAGGATCGGATCCACCCGGGTCGGGTGATGGCCCGGACCATCCCGGGTGGGAACCGGGTCCACCCAGGCTGGGTGGGGGTTCCGGACCATCCCGGGTGGGAACCGGGTCCACTTGGGCGGGGTGGGGGGTCCGGACCATCCCGGGTTGAAACCGGGTCCACCCAGGCCGGGTGGGGGTCCAGACCATCCCGGGTGGGAACCGGACCCACCCGGGTCGGGTGGGGGGTCCGGACCATCCCGGGTGGGGACCGGATCCGCCCCGGTCGGTTGGGGGTCCGGACGATCCCGGGTGGGAACCGGATCCACCCAGGCCGGGTGGGGGTCCAGACCATCACGAGTGGGAACCGGACCCACCAGGGTGGGAACCGGGTCCACCAGGGCAGGGTGGGGGTCCGGACCATCCCGGGTGGGAGCCGGGTCCACCCGTGCCGGGTGGGGGTCCGGACCATCCCGGGTGGGAACCGGGTCCACCCGTGTCGGGTGGGGGGTCCGGACCATCCAGGGTGGGAACCGGGTCCACCCGGGCAGGGTGGGGGTCCGGACCATCCCGGGTGGGAGCCGGGTCCACCCGTGGCGGGTGGGGGTCTGGACCATCCTGGGTGGGAACCGGGTCCACACAGGCCTGGTGGGGGGTCCGTGCCATCCCGGGTGAGGATCGGATCCACCCGGGTCGGGTGGGGGTCCGGACCATCCCGGGTGGGAACCGGGTCCACCCGGGCGGGGTGGGGGTTCCGGACCATATCCGGGTGGGGACCGAGTCCACGCAGGCCGGAGGGAAGGAAGGGGGGGGGGGGGGGGGGTTGGGGTCCGGACCATCTCGGGTGGGGACCGCATCCACCCGGGTCGGGTGGGGGTCCGGACCATCTCGGGTGGGGACCGCATCCACCCGGGTAGGGTGGGGGACCAGACCATCCCGGGTTGAAACCGGGTCCACACAGGCCGGGTGGGGGTCCAGACCATCCCGGGTGGGGATGGGACCCACCCGGGTCGGGGTCGGGTGGGGTCCCGGACCATCCCTGGTGGGAACCACACCCACACCCACACCCACCTAGAGCCCTCAAAGGACCCAAAACCGAAACCGTGGGCGCATCCAAAACATTGAAAAAAAAAATGTCTCTTGGGACCGGAAAGGATCTCGGTCGAGAACCGAAGGTGGTGACCAAAAGGAAAAAGGGCTCTAGGGAGGGCAGGGGCCCTAACAAGGACCCACACCCACCCTAGAGCCCTAAAAGCCTAAAAGGACCCCGGTCGAAACCGAGGGCGTGACCAAAAAAAAAAAAAAAAAAGGGCTCTAGGGAAGGTAGGGGCCCGTGCAACGGCCCGCACCCACCCTAGAGCCCACGAAGGAACCAGGCCGAAATCGAGGTGGTGACCCAAGGGATCCGGTTTTCCGGCCCGGGTCGTTCGACCGACCGATCCGGTCCATCCGACCCACCGGGATGGCCCGGATGGGTCCGGTTCCCCACCGGGATGGCCCGGATGGGTCCGGTTTCTCACCCGGATGGTCCGGATGGATCAGGGTCCCCACCCGGGTGACCCCGATGATCTGGTTCCCGACCCGGATGACCCGGTCGAAACGGTTTTCCACCCGCATGACACGGTCCGGCCCGGTTGATCTGGTTCCAATTCGGTACCCCACCCGGCCTCGGTCCGGTCGATACGCCGGATCCGGTTCATCCGGCTCCCCACCCGGACCATCCGGATGAACCGGTTCCCCGCCCGGTTGGTCCGGATCCCCATCCGGATGGTCCGGTCGGTCCGTTTCCCCACCAGGACGACCGGAACGATCCGGTTCCCCGCCCAGATGACCCGGATGATCTCGTTCCCCCATCCGACTGGTCCGGATTTCCACCCGGTTCCCAACGCGGATGGTCCGAATGGGTCCGGTCCCCCCCCGGATGGTCCGGATGAGCCCGTTTCCCCACCCGGATGACCCGGTCGATCCGGTTCCCCACCCAAATGGTCCGAATGGGTCCGGTTCCCTGCCCGGATGGTCCGGATTGGTCTGGTTCCCCACCCGGGTGAGCCGGATGGTCCGGTTCCCGACCCGGATGACCCGGTTGATCCGGTCGATCCGGTTCCCCACCCGGATGGTCCGGACGGGTCCGGTTCCCGACCCGGTACCCCACCCGGACGGACCGGTTGGGTCCGGTTCCCCATCCGGATGGTCCCGTTGGGTCCGGTTCCCCACCCGGATGGCCGGGATGGGTCCGGTTTCTCATCCAGATGGTCCGGATGGATCAGGGTCCCCACCCGGATGACCCCGATGATCCGGTTCCCGACCCGGATGACTCGGTCGATCCGGTTTTCCACCCGGATGAACCGGTTTCTCGGCCGGTCGGACCGGTTCCCCACCCGGTTCTCCATCCGGATGCTCCGATCGGTCCGTGTCCCCACCCGGATGGTCCGGATGGGTCCGGTTTCCCGCCCGGTCCGGTTCCCCACCCGGGGATGGTCCGGATGGGTCCGACTCCCCACCCGGATGGTCCGGATGGGTCCGGTCCCACGCGCGGATGGTCCGGATGGGTCCGGTTCTCCACCCGGATGACCCTGGTTGATCCGGTTCCCCACCCGGATGGTCGGGACGGGTCCGGTTCCCCACCCGGATGACCCGGATGGTCCGGATGGGTCCGGTTGTCCACCCGAATGACCCGGATGATCCGGTTCTCCTCCCGGATGACCCGGGTGATCCGGTTCCCCACCCGGATGACCCGGTTCCCTACCCGGATGGTCCGGATCGGTCCGGTTCCCCACCCGAATGACCCAGATGGGTCCGGTTGTCCACCCGGATGGTCCGGTTAGGTCCGTTACCCGACCCGG
>CANIUD010000865.1:0-62500 GCA_947470075.1 Closterium sp. Yama58-4 | reverse complement strand
ACGTTGGGTTACCGTTGTTCCAAAAGTCCCACACTAAAGGGAACCCATCCAGTTCCGATTGGGGGGTCCGGACCATCCCGGGTGGGAACCGGATCCACCCAGGCCGGGTGGGGGTCCGGACCATCCCGGGTGGGAACCGGATCCACCGAGGCGGGGTGGGGGTCCGGACCATCTCAGGTGGGAACCGGATCCACCCAGGATAGGGGGTGGGGGTCCGGACCATCCAAAAGGGGGACAGGATGGACCCAGCCCGGTTGGGAACCGAATCCACCCAGCCCAAGTCCTAGGGAGGGATAAAAAAGGCGCAAGCCCCCCCCACCGCACTCCTCGGCCAATCACCTGGATCACGTTGGCTTACCATCATTTGGGGCCTCTGGTAAAGTTTACCATGGCCCCAAGGATGAATGAGACGAACAACACCCCATCCCACCCCAAGGCCAATCACCTGGATCACGTTGGCTTACCATCATTTTGGGGCGATCTTGAATCGAACGGCCGGGTGGAGGTCCGGACCATCCTGGGTGCTATCCGGATCCACCCAGGCTGGATGGGGGTCCGGACCAACCCGGGTGGGAACCGGACCCACCCTGATCGGGGGTGGGGGTCCGGACCATCCCGGGTGGGAACCGGATCCAACCAGGCCGGGTGGGGGTCCGGACCATGCCGGGACGGAACCGGATCCACCGAGGCCGGGTGGGGGGTCCGGACCATGCTGGGACGGAACCGGATCCAACCAGGCCGGGTGGGGGTCCGGACCATGCCGGGACGGAACCGGATCCACCGAGGCCGGGTGGGGGGGTCCGGACCATGCTGGGACGGAACCGGATCCAACCAGGCCGGGTGGGGTCCGGACCATCCCGGTTGAGAACCGCCGGGTGGGGGTCCGGACCATCTCGGGTGGGAACCGGATCCACCCATGCCGGGTGGGGGTCCGGACCATCCCGAGAGGAGCCGGTTGATGTGATTGACAACCTGCCATAAAACCAGGGCCAATCACTCCGATTACGTTGGGTTACCGTCATTCGGGGCAACCGAAAGAACCCTATTAGGATCCGGATCCACCCGGGTCGGGTTGGGGTCCGGACCATCTCGGGTGGGGACCGGATCCACCCGGGTCGGGTTGGGGTCCGGACCATCCCGGGAGGGAACCGGATCCACCCGGTTCGGGTGGGGGTCCGGACCATCCCGGGTGGGAACCGGATCCCCACACGGGTCGGGTAGGGGTCCGGACCATCCCGGGTAGGAACCGGATCCACCCGGGTCGGGTGGGGGTCTGGACCATCCCGGGTAGGAACCGGATCCACCCGGGTCGGGTGGGGGTCCGAACCATCCCGGTTGAGAACCGCCGGGTGGGGGTCCGGACCATCTCGGGTGGGAACCGGATCCACCCAGGCCGGGTGGGGGTCCGGACCATCCCGAGAGGAGCCGGTTGATGTGATTGACAACCTGCCATAAAACCAGGGCCAATCACTCCGATTACGTTGGGTTACCGTCATTCGGGGCAACCGAAAGAACCCTATTAGGATCCGGATCCACCCGGGTCGGGTTGGGGTCCGGACCATCTCGGATGGGGACCGGATCCACCCGGGTCGGGTTGGGGTCCGGCCCATCCCGGGAGGGAACCTGATCCACCCGGTTCGGGTGGGGGTCCGGACCATCCCGGGTGGGAACCGGATCCCCACCCGGGTCGGGTAGGGGTCCGGACCATCCCGGGTAGGAACCGGATCCACCCGGGTCGGGTGGGGGTCCGGACCATCCCGGGTTGAAACCGGGTCCACCCAGGCCGGGTGGGGGTCCAGACCATCCCGGGTGGGAACCGGACCCACCCGGGTCGGGTGGGGGGTCCGGACCATCCAGGGTGGGAACCGGGTCCACCCAGGCCGGGTGGGGGTCCAGACCATCCCGGTTGAGAACCGGATCCCCACCCGGGTCGGGTGGGGGTCCGGACCATCTCGGGTGGGAACCGGATCCACCCGGGTCGGGTGGGGGTCCGGACCATCCCGGTTGAGAACCGGATCCCCACCCGGGTCGGGTGGGGGTCCGGACCATCTCGGGTGGGATCCGGATCCACCCAGGCCGGGTGGGGGTCCGGACCATCCCGAGAGGAGCCGGTTGATGTGATTGACAACCTGCCATAAAACCAGGGCCAATCACTCCGATTACGTTGGGTTAACGTCATTCGGGGCAACCGAAAGAACCCTATTAGGATCCGGATCCACCCGGGTCCGGTTGGGGTCCGGACCATCTCGGGTGGGGACCGGATCCACCCGGGTCGGGTTGGGGTCCGGACCATCCCGGGAGGGAACCGGATCCACCCGGTTCGGGTGGGGGTCCGGACCATCCCGGGTGGGAACCGGATCCCCATCCGGGTCTGGTAGGGGTCCGGACCATCACGGGTGGGAACCGGATCCACCCGGGTCGGGTGGGGGTCCGGACCATCCCGGGTAGGAACCGGATCCACCCGGGTCGGGTGGGGGTCCGGACCATCCCGGTTGAGAACCGGATCCCCACCCAGGTCGTGTGGGGGTCCGGACCATCCCGGGTGGGAACCGGATCCACCCGGGTCGGGTTGGGGTCCGGACCATCCCGGGAGGGAACCTGATCCACCCGGTTCGGGTGGGGGTCCGGACCATCCCGGGTGGGAACCGGATCCCCACCCGGGTCGGGTAGGGGTCCGGACCATCCCGGGTAGGAACCGGATCCACCCGGGTCGGGTGGGGGTCCGGACCATTACGGGTTGAAACCGGGTCCACCCAGGCCGGGTGGGGGTCCAGACCATCCCGGGTGGGAACCGGACCCACCCGGGTCGGGTGGGGGGTCCGGACCATCCAGGGTGGGAACCGGGTCCACCCAGGCCGGGTGGGGGTCCAGACCATCCCGGTTGAGAACCGGATCCCCACCCGGGTCGGGTGGGGGTCCGGACCATCTCGGGTGGGAACCGGATCCACCCGGGTCGGGTGGGGGTCCGGACCATCCCGGTTGAGAACCGGATCCCCACCCGGGTCGGGTGGGGGTCCGGACCATCTCGGGTGGGATCCGGATCCACCCAGGCCGGGCGGGGGTCCGGACCATCCCGAGAGGAGCCGGTTGATGTGATTGACAACCTGCCATAAAACCAGGGCCAATCACTCCGATTACGTTGGGTTAACGTCATTCGGGGCACCCGAAAGAACCCTATTAGGATCCGGATCCACCCGGGTCCGGTTGGGGTCCGGACCATCTCGGGTGGGGACCGGATCCACCCGGGTCGGGTTGGGGTCCGGACCATCCCGGGAGGGAACCGGATCCACCCGGTTCGGGTGGGGGTCCGGACCATCCCGGGTGGGAACCGGATCCCCATCCGGGTCTGGTAGGGGTCCGGACCATCACGGGTGGGAACCGGATCCACCCGGGTCGGGTGGGGGTCCGGACCATCCCGGGTAGGAACCGGATCCACCCGGGTCGGGTGGGGGTCCGGACCATCCCGGTTGAGAACCGGATCCCCACCCAGGTCGTGTGGGGGTTCGGACCATCCCGGGTGGGAACCGGATCCACCCGGGTCGGGTTGGGGTCCGGACCATCCCGGGAGGGAACCTGATCCACCCGGTTCGGGTGGGGGTCCGGACCATCCCGGGTGGGAACCGGATCCCCACCCGGGTCGGGTAGGGGTCCGGACCATCCCGGGTAGGAACCGGATCCACCCGGGTCGGGTGGGGGTCCGGACCATCCCGGGTTGAAACCGGGTCCACCCAGGCCGGGTGGGGGTCCAGACCATCCCGGGTGGGAACCGGACCCACCCGGGTCGGGTGGGGGGTCCGGACCATCCAGGGTGGGAACCGGGTCCACCCAGGCCGGGTGGGGGTCCAGACCATCCCGGTTGAGAACCGGATCCCCACCCGGGTCGGGTGGGGGTCCGGACCATCTCGGGTGGGAACCGGATCCACCCGGGTCGGGTGGGGGTCCGGACCATCCCGGTTGAGAACCGGATCCCCACCCGGGTCGGGTGGGGGTCCGGACCATCTCGGGTGGGAACCGGATCCACCCGGGTCGGGTGGGGGTCCGGACCATCCCGGGTAGGAACCGGATCCACCCGGGTCGGGTGGGGGTCCGGACCATCCCGGTTGAGAACCGGATCCCCACCCAGGTCGTGTGGGGGTCCGGACCATCCCGGGTGGGAACCGGATCCACCCGGGTCGGGTTGGGGTCCGGACCATCCCGGGAGGGAACCTGATCCACCCGGTTCGGGTGGGGGTCCGGACCATCCCGGGTGGGAACCGGATCCCCACCCGGGTCGGGTAGGGGTCCGGACCATCCCGGGTAGGAACCGGATCCACCCGGGTCGGGTGGGGGTCCGGACCATCCCGGGTTGAAACCGGGTCCACCCAGGCCGGGTGGGGGTCCAGACCATCCCGGGTGGGAACCGGACCCACCCGGGTCGGGTGGGGGGTCCGGACCATCCAGGGTGGGAACCGGGTCCACCCAGGCCGGGTGGGGGTCCAGACCATCCCGGTTGAGAACCGGATCCCCACCCGGGTCGGGTGGGGGTCCGGACCATCTCGGGTGGGAACCGGATCCACCCGGGTCGGGTGGGGGTCCGGACCATCCCGGATTTCACCACACGCTCAGCTGCATCCACCTGCTCCTCTGATGGATTCTGCACCACCCTAGCCAGCTGCCCAACCGAGAAAGAGATGTCGGGCCTCGTGTGAACTGCTGCGTACAAGAGGCTGCCCACCAAGGACTGAAATTGCTGCTGCTCTTCAGCTTCAACCCCTTCATCCTCTGCAGCCTTCACAAGCTTGAATTCTGCTGGCAGGGGAGTTGCAACCTTGCGCTCATTCTCAATCCCATACTTCTCCCCCAGCTCCTTGATGAACTTCTCCTGGTGCAGCTTCAACCACCTGTGATCTGGATCCCTCTCCACGTGCATCCCGAGGTAGTACTTTACCTCCCCAAGGTTCTTGCACTTGAAGTTTTCCATCAGTTGCTGCTGCACTTTCTGGATCTCCTTCATGCTGCTGCTGAAGAGAAGAATGTCGTCCACATAGACCAGAAACAGCACCAGCTTCTCCCCCTCGCCCTTGAGAAAGAGGCTCTCATCACAGCTGCTGGTCCTGAATCCAATCTCCTCTAAAACAGCTGCCAACTTCTGGTACCAGCAGCGTGGCGCCTGCTTCAAGCCGTAGATGGACTTGTTGAGCTTGCACACCCTGCCCGTACCATCCTCATACCCAGGCGGCTGCGTCATGTACACATCCTCCTCTAAAATCCCATTCAGGAATGCCGTTGAAATATCCATCTGAATGATGAATTTCCCACTAACAGCTGCATCTGCCAACAAGACACGGAGGGTAGGGGGTTTGGCAGTGGGAGCAAAGATCTCGTTGAAGTCCTGCTTCTCCTTCTGCATAAACCCCTTCGCCACCAGCCTACTCTTGTAGATGGTGACCTGCCCCTTGTCATCGGTCTTGATCCTCAGCACCCACTTGCATTGTATCGCTTTCTTCCCATCAGGCAGCACCACCAGATCCCATGTCCTATTCTCCAGCAGACTCTGGTACTCAGCATCCCTAGAAGCCAGCCACTTGTCCCTATCTGGTCCAGCTAATGCCTCCTCCATGCTAGCTGGTTCCTCTGGTGCAGGGGCAAGAAAACAGTACGCAGGCTCATCCTCCTCATCCGGGTCATAGCCATGAGGTAGAATCAGCAATGCCTCTTCGGTCCCTAGCTGCTGCTCTGCTGCATCAGTTCCTGCAGTCAGCTTCTTAGTAGCCATACGGGTACGTCCTGGCCTGGAGACGGGTGTCTCCCATCCCTTCATAACGACACCCTTCGGCTTCTTAGTTTTTCCCTGCTGCTTCTCTCCTCCCTCGGGTCCAGCAGCTCCACTAGTGCTGCCGCCAGTTTCCACACCATTTTCTCCACCAGCAGATGCCTTCTGTACCTTCTCTCCATCACCATTTCCAGCAGCTGCCTCCTCTCCCTCCTCCCACACACTAGGAGTCAGGTCCAGCTGCATGGTGATCTGCTCCATCTGCTGGGACACCCTTGCCTCCGGCTGTTTCTCCCAGCTCCCATACATCATGCCCTCAATGAATTTCACATCCCTGCTGTCAAACAACACACCCTTGGATGGTTCCCACAGCAGCCATCCCTTGCTCTCAGCAGCCAGCCCCAAATGCACACACCAGATTGCACTCGCCCCCAACTTACTGCGGTAGGTCTTGGGGACGTGGGCGACTGCCATGCAACCGAACACCCTCAGCATGTCCACCGGCGGCTTCCTCCCAAGCCACCTCTCCAAAGGCACCCACGAGTCATCCCCAACCTTGGTGAGCACCCTGTTCCTAGCGACAGTAGCGTGCCGGACAGCATGAGGCCACATAGAATTGCTCAGCCCAGATTCTATGAGCAGCGCCCTAGCTGTCTCCAGAATGGTCCGGTTTGCCCGTTCTGCTACACCATTGGACTGTGGGGTATAAGCCGTGGTCAGCTCTCTCTGGATGCCCTGCTTCTTGAGCCAGGCCGTCATTTCAGCTCCAAGGAACTCACCACCCCGGTCTGTCCTAATCCGCTTCACTACACACTCCGCCTGCTTCTCCACGAATGGCAGCCAATCGTCCCGTATCGTGGAGGCGGCGTGGTCCTTCTGCTTCAGCGGATACGCCCACATCAGCCTGCTCCAGTCATCCACAATTGTAAGAAAATACCGCTCCCCCTTGTGCCCTTGCACCGGCAGCGGCCCCACCAAGTCCATGTGGACCAGCTCCAAAGGCTTCTTGCTCCTGCCAGCCACACTATGGAAAGGGAAACGGGTGAACTTTGAAAGCAAACAGATTTCACAGTTGTCATCGGGTGGCTGTCCGTTCAGCTTCAGACCCTTAATGGCTCCATCCTTCTCCAGCTGCTTCAGCAAAGGCATTGCCACATGCCCTAAGCGCCGGTGTGCCGTTGCCCAATCTGTCTCCCCAGATCTGGCCGACACTTTCACACCAACCCCTCCAACGGCATTGCACTCCCCCTGGGATGCAGACCCCTCTCCAGCCTGCCCCCCACCATGCCACGCCAGGGCCGGCAGCTGCCACATAGATCTGTACACGTCCTTGCTCTCGTGCAGATCCCAAAGCACCCGATTGCCCAGCTTCCCCTTATAAGTGCGTGCCCCATCCGTGTTGGTGTTCACCCCAGCCTTGCCAAGCTTACGGAGGGAGATAAGGTTGGCCTTCAGGTCGGGGACGAAGAGAACGTCGTGCAGCACCACCGGCTTGCCATCCGCTCCCTTAAACGCAGCTCGTCCCGCACCAGCCACCTTCAACATGTGTCCAGAGGCGGAGCACACTTCATTGATCGGTGCAGCTCGTACTTCGTCCAGCAGGTCCTTGCGCGGCGTCATCGTCCAAGCAGCGCCTGTGTCCAACACCCAATAGTCTAGGGGGTGCAGCTCTGCTCCAACTTTGGCAGAGGCGTCTCCTTGCTCCCCCTTGTCTCCCACATGGAAGAATTGGCCCGC
Organism: Closterium sp. Yama58-4; assembly: GCA_947470075.1. NCBI lineage: Eukaryota > Viridiplantae > Streptophyta > Zygnematophyceae > Desmidiales > Closteriaceae > Closterium > Closterium sp. Yama58-4. The sequence continues at coordinate 55,011 of CANIUD010000865.1, read as the reverse complement.
GGTGCGCTCCTTCTTTTTCTCCGCACCGCCGTTGCCCTTCGGGTTGTTGTCGGACGAATCAGCGACCATGTTGGCGCCGTTTTTCTGGTTCCTCCGCGCGCCGCCATCCTGGTGACGATTCTGGGGGGTCCATCCATCGGGTTTCTTATAGCACAAAAACCAGGGGTGCCCTTCCTTCTCACAATACCAGCAACTCCCTTTCATTTTGCCACCAGCACCCGACTTGCCCCCACGTCCAGATTTCGCACCGTGACCCCAACCGGTACCTCCTTGTTGGTCGTTGGAGTCGTCGTCTTTCTTTGCACCGCGTCCAGCACCACCAAAGCCACGTCCTCTGCCACGTCGGCTCCCTTGCATCCCGTAGCTGCTGCTGCCGTCGTCTCCACCCCTCAGTTGGCGGCGACGGAAGTCCTCCTCCAGAATCTTCGTCCGCACCCACTCGAGCGTCCACAAGCTCTGGTTCTGCGGCAGGCTCAATCCGCTCGTAAATTGAAGCCACGATTCTGGCAGCAGCGAGAGCATCTTCAAGCACTTGGTCTGCTCCGGGTAGGTGATTCCCGCGGTCGCCAACTTTGCGTAGAGGTCGCGCAGGACTGGTTGCACCGGCTCTCCCTCGCTCAGGCGCAACGCGGACAGCTCCCTCTCCAGCATCAACGTTGCGACAACGGAGGTCGGGGCGTGCAGCTCCTTCAACACAGTCCACGCCTTCGGACCGCATTCAACCTCCGGCAGCAGGTGCATGACGTGGTGACGCTGGTTCAGCTCCAAACTCTGCGACATCAAATAGTAGCCAGCCGAGGAGCGCTCGTCCCAATCTTCCTGCAGCGTGGGGTCACTCGGTCTAGGCTCCTCCCCAATCATTAGTTTCAGCAAACCGATCTGACGGAAATATAATTGCATTTTCCAGGCCCAATCATCATAGCCCTCACCATTGAACTTCTCGACGGTGAAATTCTTCAGCACCTCCTTGACAAGCGAGCCCTGGTTTGTTCGCGCTCCCCTTGGCGCTGAAAGACCAGAATCTTGGCTGCCGCTACGATCTTGGGCTGAAGATTCACCAGCTCCCGCCGAGGTGTTGCCCGCCATAGCTACCTATAACGAGGATCACTATAACGCAGCTCTGATACCAGCTTGTTGGTATAATGGCCTAATAAACTCAAGCTATTAGGACTTAATCAAACTTAAAACCTCTCCTCGGGGTCACCTCCAAGGGTCCCTGGGTGCCTGGTACAAGACCAGCCCCTATCCTCGGGTCCGAGTTTGTAGAGAGAGGGATCAAGAAGGACTTAGTCAAAACAGCAAGAGTACCTTGAACGTCGCGCAGCGTGCCGTGCAGACCGTCGGTCGGATTAAGCTGAGAACTTGCTATATCGAAGCTCGCTCCAAGAGCTTTAAAATGAGCCAAGTTGCCTCGCGAAAAGTTCTGCCATTACTAAGTTATGGCTCGGACAGCGTTTGCCTAGCGTTGGAGCGCTAGCGTACTAGCGTTGACTCGGGTAGCATTCCGCCAACGAACCGCGTAGAAACGAAATTCCAGCGAGGAAGGAATTCGCTTGAATCAATTTGACTATATTCAGGTACAAACAGAGAAGGATTAAATAGTTATAGCTAGCAAGGACCTTGGGAATCAACCTGGGAACAACCAGGGATGATCCCAAATAATTCCAAGCAACAGAACCAACCTGGCTGGACAAAATAGCAGGTGGTAGGTTGGTAAACAACCTCTGGTTCTGTTTTTCCAACCTGGGAAAACAACAACCAGGTTCAGGTTCTAAAAACAGAACCTGTTTTGTCTTTGCCCAACCAGCCAAATGCTGGTTCCACTGGTTTCCCCTGGCCTTGTAGCATGCAGATACAGACAAACAACATCCAACCTTCACCTAAATTGTACCCCTATAGTGCCTTCCCTGCTACACTATAGTCAACCAAACAAAACAGTACAATTTCGAGTTGGATAGAACTGAATCTGCGCAATCAACTCAACCGAACTGCAAAGCTTCCATCTTGGGTTCCTTTGCGAGCTCGTCCTTTCTGCTTGCACTGTTCATAGCGCGTACAATGTTGTGCCGAAGCGCACATTGCGCGAGTACCTGCAAATGCATCAAGCGAAAAATGCAAAAGCAAACAAACACACGAACACACCATTCACACGCAAATGCATTCGCACACGCATACTCGTACAAATAGACGGCAGGATGTCGTGCAATGTGCATTTGCACCCAACACCCGGCGGGGCCGCCACCCACCTCGTCGCGCTCGTCCCGCTCGCGTCCTCCCGCTTGGCATCCGGGGATCTGTACTAGGGTCGAGACGGAGAGGAGACGGGCTTGCGGCGCCCCTGCGATTCCAGCCGATTGCCCCCCGTTGTGCACGGGCTGCGACGGCCATCTCGTTCTTCCAGGTACGGGTGATTGTCTCCGGCAATATAATTTAAGCCCGAGCACCTCTCGTATGCCGATGCATTTTGGCAGCTCCGTACCGTTCATCCAGCCGCACGTTCCGTCTCATTCATCCAGCCGCACGTTAGCCGCGTGCGGAGGGTGTGGGTGCGGAATGCGTGGCTCCACCTGGATATTTGTGGCGTTCAAGCAGACGTGCCGTTGACCGAGGCCTTTGGCGCAACATGCGTTCAAAGTTTCGATGATTCACGAAGTTTTGAAATTTGCCTTATGTATCGCATTATGCTGCGTTCTTCATCGAGCCAGGTCCAAGATACCCATCGTCAGGTGTGGGGTCCAATTTTTTTTTTAGGTGCCGGGGCTCGTGGGGGCCCCGCTCAAGGGGAGGGTTTTGCGACCGGACGGCCAGTCCCGATCGCGGAGAGGTCTATATCCCGTGCCCGTTCGCAGCTCCTTGATGCACTGCGACCAGGTCCGGCTCCGAAACGGTCCCTTGCCATCACCACGGGCGCCCCTTCCCAGCCAACCAAAGAGGATTTCGGAGGGCCGGACGAGCAAGACCTCGCAGCCACACCAGCCGGTGCCAAGAGAGATGGAGCTCCGGTGGCGGGGAATGCTAGGAGGGAGGAGGAATCCGACAAGCCTATTTTCTGAGGATACGTCCTAGGTCCGGCGTCGAACTTCTCGGTGTCGCTTCCGCTTTTGGGAGAGAGTCCGACCGGTTACCATCGGGGGAAAGGGATTTGGTTTTGGTTCCGCATGGACGCCCGATGCCACCGAAAAGCAGGCTAACTGGTGTCGAGGCTCGTCGAGGTGCGGTACGGAGAGGACATCGGGTGCCGCCCCGCTGCCCTAATCGATCGTGTTTCCCAACTCGCCTCGCTCCCGATCACGACTAGCCTTTGGAATGGCGGGCCTACTGAGCTAGTTGCGTAGGAGGGGACTAAAACCTGATCTCCTGCAAGAGGAGGTCGCCCGGTCCGTCCACTGTTGCAAGCAACACATGGAGAAGTCGAAGGCGGTCGTTTACGTCATTCGCTCTTAGGAGCGGTTGCCAAGGTCTGGGATCAACCGAGGCGGTGCTCCGTGCCCGTCGGAGTGCGTATGCCTTTCAGCACCACAACGAATCCATTTGTGGTCGATCTTTTTTCGAGCCATCGCCAGCCCGCCTGCTTGCCGATCACTCGCCAAAACGAACGATAAGGTCGCTGGGCACGGCCAAAGGTGGGGCTCGGCATTGTTCCGATGGGTTCTTCGACAAGGCCGCAGGCTTGGAGATCCGGCGGGCCGGCTCAACGCGGGTCGTCGTCCTTCCAAGCCCTCGAGCGTGCTTTGAGCACCTCGCCTCCTCCGAGGAGGAGACAAGAGGCCCGGCCATCTCTCTCCGCCGCCGTCACATCCAGGGCACGGGTGGAACCTGAGCACTTTCCGCGAGCGGGACGCGAGCATGCGTTTTCCCCACCCAGGACGCCGATGCAACGCGAGCGCTGCACCTGCCGACTCGGGGTTTGGGCTGTGATTGACCCCGCAGCCCAAGGGCTCACTGAGTGTGTCAATGATCCTTCCGCAGGTTCACCTACGGAACAGTGTAATCCTGCATTCCCAACAGAGGGAGGAGGGCAGCCTCCCACGCTCGCCGAATGTATCCTAGGCCTGCCTGGTCTGTCGTGCATCGGGCGGGCGATGCAGGGGGAGGTATAGGGCACACCCACTGTCGTTCAGTCCGTAAACTGCCCCGCACCTCGGTGCACGCTTAGCGCCCCTTCTTTCAAGATTTACACACCTGCATCTTTCGTACGAGGCAGGCCGCTCAGGCTTCCGTGTACGTGCAAATCCCCTGCGGAAGGAAGGGGGTTTGTGCCGTGCACGGCAACCTTGTTACGATTTCTCCTTCTTTTAAATGATAAGGTTTAATAACTTCACGCAGCATCACCAACGTGTGACTGTCTTCGTCGTTGCTTTTTGTAAACTTCACCAGATCATTCAATCAGTGGGAGCGACGGGCGGTGTGTACAAAGGGCAGGGACGTCAACGCGAGCTGATGACTAACGCTTACTAGGTATTACAAAGATCAATAATTGCAACGATCTATCCCCATCACGATGAATTTTCAGAGATATCCTAGACCTCTCGGTCAAAGGTGAGGTGGTTGAATTTATCAGTGTAGCGCGTGTGCGGCCCAGTCCCTTTAAGAAGTCAGATGTGAACGCGAGCTTTCGCATGTCTATTTATCAGGCTGGGGTCTTCTCTCTAAACGAAATTAACCAGACAAATCACTCCACCAACTAAGAACGGCCATGCACCACCACCTATACAATCAGAAAGAGCTCTCAATCTATCAATCCTTACTATGTCTGGACCCGGTAAGTTTCCCCGTGCTGAGTCAAATTATGCCGCATGCTCCACACCTGGTGGTGCCTTTCCATCAATACCTTTAAGTTTCAGCCTTGCGACCATACTCCCCCCGGAACCCAGAGACTTTGATTTCTCTCAAGGTGCCGGTGGCGTCGTGGATGTAATATCACCAATCCCTAGTCGTCCGTTTGGGTTGAGACTAGGCCTGTATCTAATCGTTCGAGCCCGAACTTTCGTTTTTGATTAACGAATACATTCTTGGGACATGCTTTCGCAGTGGTTCGTCTTTCATAAATCCAAGAATTTCACCTCTGACAATGAAATACGAATGATCCCAACTGTCGCCGTGCCCACACGCAAGCCAGTGAAGGCCAGGACGCGTTCCCGACAGGTAGAGCGGAGGAGATAAGTATCAACTAAAACGGCAGATCGAACCTCCGCCCGGATATCCAACTACGAGCTTTTTAACTACGAACTTAAATATACGCTATAAGAGCAGAAATTTTTGAGTCTGCTGGCACAAGACTTGCCCTCCAATAGATCTTGTCTTTCCAATTACCAGACTCAAAGAGCCCGGTATTGTTACTTCTTATCACTACCTCCATCTGTCAGGATTGGATTTGCTCGCCTGCTGCCTTCCTTGGATGTGGTAGCCGTTTCTCAGGCTCCCTCTCCGGAATCGAACCCTAATTCTCTGTCACCCATTACCGCCATGGTAGGCCACTATTCTACCATCGAAAGCTGATATGGCAGAAATTAGAATGATGCGTCGTCGGCACAAGGCCGTGCAATCTGCGTAATTACCATGTTTCACCAAATGGACCGGGCAAGTTCGTCATTCTCATTTGCTCTAATAAATGCATCCCTTCTATAACTTTGGGACATTTTGCACGTATTAGCTCTAGAATTTCTACAGTTATCCGAGTAATTGGGCACCATCAAATAAACAATAACTGATTTATTGAGCCATTCACAGTTTCGAGGGAACATTGCCCTTGGCATGCATGGCTTAATCTTTGAGACAAGCATGTGATTACCGGCAGGATCAACCAGGTAGCCCTTTCCCAAGGTGTTCAGGAGCGCAGGGGCCTTGGCGGCACCCTCGCGGGCCTCGGTTCTAGAAGGCTTAAAAGCCCCCTGCGACATTTGCCCTTTTTCCCGTTTCTCGCACGACCTGTCCCGTTGGAAATAACCCGGATGTGGGAACAGCTCGCTACGCGAGGCGTGCGCACCGTCGGAAATATTATTTGTCCCCTCTCTTGCCCCGGCCGGAATCACCCGGCTCGCAGGGCGTCGAGGGTCAGGCCCGATGCATGGTTAACGCAGATTTTACGGTTCGCCGACACCTCTGCACGCAGGTCCACAAAAGAGCACCCTAGTGATGCTGGGAGTTGATTCACCATTTATCTGCCTGCAAAATACCGGAGGCTCGTCCACGTTCGCGACGCTCATGGCAAGCTCAACCCGAGAAGAGCCCGCGGTGCCACCCGCGTGCCCGTCCTTTGTTCACCTGCCGTCATCTCTTCCTATTTCCGGCCCAAAGCCTCTGGCGGAAGGCTCCAAGCCTCTATCCCAGGTATGTTGGTGTAAGGGCCTAATAAACTCAAGCTATTAGGACTTAATCAAACTTAAAACCTCTCCTCGGGGTCACCTCCAAGGGTCCCTGGGTGCCTGGTACAAGACCAGCCCCTATCCTCGGGTCCGAGTTTGTAGAGAGAGGGATCAAGAAGGACTTAGTCAAAACAGCAAGAGTACCTTGAACGTCGCGCAGCGTGCCGTGCAGACCGTCGGTCGGATTAAGCTGAGAATTCGCTATATCGAAGCTCGCTCCAAGAGCTTTAAAATGAGCCAAGTTGCCTCGCGAAAAGTTCTGCCATTACTAAGTTATGGCTCGGACAGCGTTTGCCTAGCGTTGGAGTGCTAGCATACTAGCGTTGACTCGGGTAGCATTCCGCCGTCGAATAGCGCAGAAACGAAATTCCAGCGAGGAAGGAATTCGCTTGAATCAATTTGACTATATTCAGGTACAAACAGAGAAGGATTAAATAGTTCTAGCTAGCAAGGACCTTGGGAATCAACCTGGGAACAACCAGGGATGATCCCAAATAATTCCAAGCAACAGAACCAACCTGGCTGGACAAAATAGCAGGTGGTAGGTTGGTAAACAACCTCTGGTTCTGTTTTTCCAACCTGGGAAAACAACAACCAGGTTCAGGTTCTAAAAACAGAACCTGTTTTGTCTTTGCCCAACCAGCCAAATGCTGGTTCCGCTGGTTTCCCCTGGCCTTGTAGCATGCAGATACAGACAAACAACATCCAACCTTCACCTAAATTGTACCCCTATAGTGCCTTCCCTGCTACACTATAGTTAACCAAACAAAACAGTACAATTCCGAGTTGGATAGAACTGAATCTGCGCAATCAACTCAACCAAACTGCAAAGCTTCCATCTTGGGTTCCTTTGCGAGTTCGTCCTTTCTGCTTGCACTGTTCATAGCGCATACAATGTTGTGCCGAAGCGCACATTGCGCGAGTACCTGCAAATGCATCAAGCAAAAAATGCGAAAGCAAACAAACACACGAACACACCATTCACACGCAAATGCATTCGCACACGCATACTCGTACAAACAGACGGCAGGATGTCGTGCAATGTGCATTTGTACCCAACACACTCCCCCTCAGCCTGCCGGCTGCATCCCCATCATTCCATGCTAGTTCATGCTTATTCCACTCATGCGCACACAACGCCAATGAGGCTCATCCGCAAGCCTCTTGGTGAGAAAGTCTGCTGGCTGCTGGTGAGTCTTGATGTAGATCGGATGCACCGTCCCCCTCTTCACCTCTTTACGCAGCCAGTGCCACTTGATACGCATGTGCTTGTTCAGCCCATGAAGCACAGCGTTTCTGGCCATCCCAAGAGCCCCCTTGCTATCACAAAACAGCGGCGTAGCAACTTTCTGCTCCTGGCCAATCTCCTCTAACAGCCTCCTCAGCCAAATCACCTCCTTCACCCCATGGAACATCGCCATGTACTCTGATTCTACGGAAGAGAGTGCCGTCTCCGTCTGCTTCTTGGACCTCCAACTAACAGGTCCTCCCCCAACTAAGCAGATATATCCTCCCACAGATGAGGAATCCTCCTTCTCAGAAGCCCACGTAGCATCGGTAAAGCAAGTGAGAAATAGCTTGCCTTCTCCAAGCCTCTCCCCCTTCTCTTTCAGCACCTCCACCCCTTTCTGCTTCACCTGTGCAGATGCGGAGTATTGAACTCCAATGCTTGGGTGAGAGTTCAGGTACTTCACCACACGCTCAGCTGCATCCACCTGCTCCTCTGATGGATTCTGCACCACCCTAGCCAGCTGCCCAACCGAGAAAGAGATGTCGGGCCTCGTGTGAACTGCTGCGTACAAGAGGCTGCCCACCAAGGACTGAAATTGCTGCTGCTCTTCAGCTTCAACCCCTTCATCCTCTGCAGCCTTCACAAGCTTGAATTCTGCTGGCAGGGGAGTTGCAACCTTGCGCTCATTCTCAATCCCATACTTCTCCCCCAGCTCCTTGATGAACTTCTCCTGGTGCAGCTTCAACCACCTGTGATCAGGATCCCTCTCCACGTGCATCCCGAGGTAGTACTTTACCTCCCCAAGGTTCTTGCACTTGAAGTTTTCCATCAGTTGCTGCTGCACTTTCTGGATCTCCTTCATGCTGCTGCTGAAGAGAAGAATGTCGTCCACATAGACCAGAAACAGCACCAGCTTCTCCCCCTCCCCCTTGAGAAAGAGGCTCTCATCACAGCTGCTGGTCCTGAATCCCATCTCCTCTAAAACAGCTGCCAACTTCTGGTACCAGCAGCGTGGCGCCTGCTTCAAGCCATAGATGGACTTGTTGAGCTTGCACACCCTGCCCGTACCATCCTCATACCCAGGCGGCTGCGTCATGTACACATCCTCCTCTAAAATCCCATTCAGGAATGCCGTTGAAATATCCATCTGAATGATGAATTTCCCACTAACAGCTGCATCTGCCAACAAGACACGGAGGGTAGGGGGTTTGGCAGTGGGAGCAAAGATCTCGTTGAAGTCCTGCTTCTCCTTCTGCATAAACCCCTTCGCCACCAGCCTACTCTTGTAGATGGTGACCTGCCCCTTGTCATCGGTCTTGATCCTCAGCACCCACTTGCATTGTATCGCTTTCTTCCCATCAGGCAGCACCACCAGATCCCATGTCCTATTCTCCAGCAGACTCTGGTACTCTGCATCCCTAGAAGCCAGCCACTTGTCCCTATCTGGTCCAGCTAATGCCTCCTCCATGCTAGCTGGTTCCTCTGGTGCAGGGGCAAGAAAACAGTACGCAGGCTCATCCTCCTCATCCGGGTCATAGCCATGAGGTAGAATCAGCAATGCCTCTTCGGTCCCTAGCTGCTGCTCTGCTGCATCAGTTCCTGCAGTCAGCTTCTTAGTAGCCATACGGGTACGTCCTGGCCTGGAGACGGGTGTCTCCCATCCCTTCATAACGACACCCTTCGGCTTCTTAGTTTTTCCCTGCTGCTTCTCTCCTCCCTCGGGTCCAGCAGCTCCACTAGTGCTGCCGCCAGTTTCCACACCATTTTCTCCACCAGCAGATGCCTTCTGTACCTTCTCTCCATCACCATTTCCAGCAGCTGCCTCCTCTCCCTCCTCCCACACACTAGGAGTCAGGTCCAGCTGCATGGTGATCTGCTCCATCTGCTGGGACACCCTTGCCTCCGGCTGTTTCTCCCAGCTCCCATACATCATGCCCTCAATGAATTTCACATCCCTGCTGTCAAACAACACACCCTTGGATGGTTCCCACAGCAGCCATCCCTTGCTCTCAGCAGCCAGCCCCAAATGCACACACCAGATTGCACTCGCCCCCAACTTACTGCGGTAGGTCTTGGGGACGTGGGCGACTGCCATGCAACCGAACACCCTCAGCATGTCCACCGGCGGCTTCCTCCCAAGCCACCTCTCCAACGGCACCCACGAGTCATCCCCAACCTTGGTGAGCACCCTGTTCCTAGCGACAGTGGCGTGCCGGACAGCATGAGGCCACATAGAATTGCTCAGCCCATATTCTATGAGCAGCGCCCTAGCTGTCTCCAGAATGGTCCGGTTTGCCCGTTCTGCTACACCATTGGACTGTGGGGTATAAGCCGTGGTCAGCTCTCTCTGGATGCCCTGCTTCTTGAGCCAGGCCGTCATTTCAGCTCCAAGGAACTCACCACCCCGGTCTGTCCTAATCCGCTTCACTACACACTCCGCCTGCTTCTCCACGAATGGCAGCCAATCGTCCCGTATCGTGGAGGCGGCGTGGTCCTTCTGCTTCAGCGGATACGCCCACATCAGCCTGCTCCAGTCATCCACAATTGTAAGAAAATACCGCTCCCCCTTGTGCCCTTGCACCGGCAGCGGCCCCACCAAGTCCATGTGGACCAGCTCCAAAGGCTTCTTGCTCCTGCCAGCCACACTATGGAAAGGGAAACGGGTGAACTTTGAAAGCAAACAGATTTCACAGTTGTCATCGGGTGGCTGTCCGTTCAGCTTCAGACCCTTAACGGCTCCATCCTTCTCCAGCTGCTTCAGCAAAGGCATTGCCACATGCCCTAAGCGCCGGTGTGCCGTTGCCCAATCTGTCTCCCCAGACCTGGCCGACACTTTCACACCAACCCCTCCAACGGCATTGCACTCCCCCTGGGATGCAGACCCCTCTCCAGCCTGCCCCCCACCATGCCACGCCAGGGCCGGCAGCTGCCACATAGATCTGTACACGTCCTTGCTCTCGTGCAGATCCCAAAGCACCCGATTGCCCAGCTTCCCCTTATAAGTGCGTGCCCCATCCGTGTTGGTGTTCACCCCAGCCTTGCCAAGCTTACGGAGGGAGATAAGGTTGGCCTTCAGGTCGGGGACGAAGAGAACGTCGTGCAGCACCACCGGCTTGCCATCCGCTCCCTTAAACGCAGCTCGTCCCGCACCAGCCACCTTCAACATGTGTCCAGAGGCGGAGCACACTTCATTGATCGGTGCAGCTCGTACTTCGTCCAGCAGGTCCTTGCGCGGCGTCATCGTCCAAGCAGCGCCTGTGTCCAACACCCAATAGTCTAGGGGGTGCAGCTCTGCTCCAACTTTGGCAGAGGCGTCTCCTTGCTCCCCCTTGTCTCCCACATGGAAGAATTGGCCCGCGGTGCGCTCCTTCTTCTCCGCACCGCCGTTGCCCTTCGGGTTGTTGTCGGACGAATCAGCGACCATGTTGGCGCCGTTTTTCTGGTTCCTCCGCGCGCCGCCATCCTGGTGACGATTCTGGGGGGTCCATCCATCGGGTTTCTTATAGCACAAAAACCAGGGGTGCCCTTCCTTCTCACAATACCAGCAACTCCCTTTCATTTTGCCACCAGCACCCGACTTGCCCCCACGTCCAGATTTCGCACCGCGACCCCAACCGGTACCTCCTTGTTGGTTGTTGGAGTCGTCGTCTTTCTTTGCACCGCGTCCAGCACCACCGAAGCCACGTCCTCTGCCACGTCGGCTCCCTTGCATCCCGTAGCCGCTGCTGCCGTCGTCTCCACCCCTCAGTTGGCGGCGACGGAAGTCCTCCTCCAGAATCTTCGTCCGCACCCACTCGAGCGTCCACAAGCTCTGGTTCTGCGGCAGGCTCAATCCGCTCGTAAATTGAAGCCACGATTCTGGCAGCAGCGAGAGCATCTTCAAGCACTTGGTCTGCTCCGGGTAGGTGATTCCCGCGGTCGCCAACTTCGCGTAGAGGTCGCGCATCTTGTCCAGGACTGGTTGCACCGGCTCTCCCTCGCTCAGGCGCAACGCGGACAGCTCCCTCTCCAGCATCAACGTTGCGACAACGGAGGTCGGGGCGTGCAGCTCCTTCAACACGGTCCACGCCTTCGGACCGCATTCAACCTCCGGCAGCAGGTGCATGACGTGGTGACGCTGGTTCAGCTCCAAACTCTGCGACATCAAATAGTAGCCAGCCGAGGAGCGCTCGTCCCAATCTTCCTGCAGCGTGGGGTCACTCGGTCTAGGCTCCTCCCCAATCATTAGTTTCAGCAAACCGATCTGACGGAAATATAATTGCATTTTCCAGGCCCAATCATCATAGCCCTCACCATTGAACTTCTCGACGGTGAAATTCTTCAGCACCTCCTTAACAAGCGAGCCCTGGTTTGTTCGCGCTCCCCTTGGCGCTGAAAGACCAAAATCTTGGCTGCCGCTACGATCTTGGGCTGAAGATTCACCAGCTCCCGCCGAGGTGTTGCCCGCCATAGCTACCTATAACGAGGATCACTATAACGCAGCTCTGATACCAGCTTGTTGGTGTAAGGGCCTAATAAACTCAAGCTATTAGGACTTAATCAAACTTAAAACCTCTCCTCGGGGTCACCTCCAAGGGTCCCTGGGTGCCTGGTACAAGACCAGCCCCTATCCTCGGGTCCGAGTTTGTAGAGAGAGGGATCAAGAAGGACTTAGTCAAAACAGCAAGAGTACCTTGAACGTCGCGCAGCGTGCCGTGCAGACCGTCGGTCGGATTAAGCTGAGAATTCGCTATATCGAAGCTCGCTCCAAGAGCTTTAAAATGAGCCAAGTTGCCTCGCGAAAAGTTCTGCCATTACTAAGTTATGGCTCGGACAGCGTTTGCCTAGCGTTGGAGTGCTAGCATACTAGCGTTGACTCGGGTAGCATTCCGCCGTCGAATAGCGCAGAAACGAAATTCCAGCGAGGAAGGAATTCGCTTGAATCAATTTGACTATATTCAGGTACAAACAGAGAAGGATTAAATAGTTCTAGCTAGCAAGGACCTTGGGAATCAACCTGGGAACAACCAGGGATGATCCCAAATAATTCCAAGCAACAGAACCAACCTGGCTGGACAAAATAGCAGGTGGTAGGTTGGTAAACAACCTCTGGTTCTGTTTTTCCAACCTGGGAAAACAACAACCAGGTTCAGGTTCTAAAAACAGAACCTGTTTTGTCTTTGCCCAACCAGCCAAATGCTGGTTCCGCTGGTTTCCCCTGGCCTTGTAGCATGCAGATACAGACAAACAACATCCAATCTTCACCTAAATTGTACCCCTATAGTGCCTTCTCTGCTACACTATAGTTAACCAAACAAAACAGTACAATTTCGAGTTGGATAGAACTGAATCTGCGCAATCAACTGAACCGAACTGCAAAGCTTCCATCTTGGGTTCCTTTGCGAGCTCGTCCTTTCTGCTTGCACTGTTCATAGCGCGTACAATGTTGTGCCGAAGCACACATTGCGCGAGTACCTGCAAATGCATCAAGCGAAAAATGCGAAAGCAAACAAACACACGAACACACCATTCACACGCAAATGCATTCGCACACGCATACTCGTACAAACAGACGGCAGGATGTCGTGCAATGTGCATTTGTACCCAACAAGGTACCCAAAGCTGGGTGTGATGGATTGGCCCCAAGGTGGCAGCAATCCCTCAATTCTTTCCCATCTGCCGCGGACGGCGGGACGACAACGCCACCCGCGCAGAGGCGGCAGCGTTCCATCCCTCCCTCCAGGCCGAGGTCCCCACTCGGCCCCGTTAAAAACAAGGTTTTGTTATCCCTCAATCGACCTGGTTTGCCTCCGGCCACACCATCTTCCCCGTGCCTCCTTGGTAGACTCCGGTTGCCCCGTAAAGGGCTCCCGTCGCCTTCGCCGCGGCTTTCGCTGCATTGCACGGCGAGCCCGCACATTCCGCGCTGTTGGTCTCACGGCCCCACTGCGGCCATTTCCGCCAATTCCTGCAAGAGCTGCTGGGGGCAAAGGGGCTGCACGTGATTATAGCGAAGAAGCAGAGGAGGTGGAAGGCACCACCCTCACGCATTTGTTGCCGCATCGATTCGGCCCACACAGTGTCCAGGAGCAGCGATACAACGGCCTGCAGCTAGTAGATCCCATTGACGCGCCCTCTTCATTGGATTTCGTGTTGGTGCCGCCTCTCTTCCACTCGTTCTCCTCCGCTTCCGAACGCACAATCGGGTCTGTAGCTGCTGCATCAACCACTGCTGGTTCTCCCTCTGCTATTCTCTCCACTCCTCTCAGCCGAAAAGTCGTGTCGTGCGCTCTAGATGCTGCTACCGCGTCCTACGCTGTCGCCCTCTGGAGTAGCGCTTGTATTGCGGACAGGAGCGGTCAATACAGGGTCTTTTGCCGATTCCGCTGCATACAACCCAAACCTTCTAGCACTGCAAGCAGCGCTGATCGCGCTGCTAGTGGAAACAGGTGGGAGGGGGCATACGAGGATGTGATGCACGTGGCTCTGGTTGAGAAGGAGAGGGCGCAGGTGCGATTTGACTCGATAACGGATATCTCCCCATGCGACCTTCTCGCTGCATTTGGCGGGAGACATTCACCAGTCGACAGTGGTGGACAGTTGATTTGAGAGAGATCCGTCTGAATGGAAGAGGAGGAAGGGAAGGAGGGAATCCAGTCAGCCGGTGCTCCGTTGCAGTCGGTCAAGTGCGTTTGGCCGACATCGGCGACGGTGACAATGAGGTGCAGCGTGAAGCGAGACGGAGCGCGGAACCGCGCAGAGGGAAGTGCGGTGGGTGGAAACATCACGCTTTGAAACGACAGCTCGCGGGCGACGCTTAGGGTGGCGAACTATTTTAGCTCGGCATGTGTGGAGTTTTAGAGGCTGGATGCGACTTCCGCTAAGGGGAAACTCTATCAAAATTTAGTTGGCATCGACACTTGTGGAAATATTGTTGAGTCCTCAGTGTGGACAACAAGAGAGAAGATGAGTCAAGGGAGTGGAGATGCAGCTGAGAAGAGGAATGAGCCGCCACCATCCAAGATTGAGGCATTGGATGGCTCCAACTACGAGGAATGGAGTGGGTCGATGAGGAGTGCCTTCAAACGGTACAAGCTACTGAAGTAGGCTACGGGGAAGAGAAGATGCCGGAGGAAGAAGACATGCATGATCGGTGGATTGAGAAGAGCGCGGTGCTGTATGACCTAATCGTTTAATCGGTGAACAATTACATGTTCCACCACATGAAGGATTTGGTGGAGTGATTTTGGACCGAAGGCATGGAAGCTACTTCGCGACGTGATTCAGCCCAACACACTGCCGATAATGATTGTGACCGGGAGAAGGACCTGGCTGCCCTCCCATGTGACCGGGAAATTATGTAAAGTAGGTCCTTGACAAGATCAAGGATACCTATGCCAGGATGGCAGTGCGGTCAGCAATGTGTCGAAGATGCAGTAGTGCACCAAGATCATATCGGTGCTCAACAACTTGTTGGACAACCTCATTCCCCCTTCAACACTCAGCAGGACCAGTGGACACCTGAATGGCTATAGGAGCAGATTCTGCAGGAGGAGTTCCACAGGTTGTACACGGGAGGTGGTGCTACCAACAAAACTGATGAGGAATATGGAGTTGCAGGAGGCAGCAGAAAAAGAGGGGGAGGGAGAGGCCGAGGCCGCGGGAGAGGCTTTGGCAGAGGGAGAGGCCGAGGCCGCGGGAGAGGCTTTGGCAGAGGGAGAGGCCGAGGTGACTACAATGAGGGGCATGGGAGCTCTAATGGCGGGGCGAACACTAGAATGGAGGGACCTTGGTGGTACTGCAAGAAGGTTGGGCACCCATGGTTCAAGTGTTTCAGCTGATACGCGAGCTCGACCAGGAGACAGCGGCCCCTCCGTAGACGAACACATAGCCGCCCGTGCTCGTCCGCTTCTGCTTGTCGCCCGCGTCGTCGGCATCCACATAGCCGATCAGCTCCAGCGACTCTGGTCCACCGCCAAACTCCAAGGCGGTGTCGCGCGTGTTGGCAAGGTAGGCGAGGCAGCGGTCGACCTCGCGCCAATGCTGGTCGCTCCTCACCGTGAGGCCGCTCCCCAGCTTGCTGCAGGCGAACGCGATGTCCGGCCTTGTCGTCGTCGCCGCGAACTGCATCGATCTGACCTTCTGCCGAAACTCCTCCTCGCGCTCCTGCGCCTCCTCGTCGTCGAACGTCAGCTCGGCGTAGGCGTCGACCGAGACCGGCGTCTTCGGAATTCGACCGCCCTGCTCCTCGTCGATGAAGCGCCTGCGCAGCTTGTCGGCGTAGCCCTGCTGGTGCAGCCACAGCTTCCTAGCTGGCCTGTCGCGGACGATCTCCAGCCCAAGGTACTTCACCACCGGCGAGATCTCCCGCAGCTCGAAGGCGGCCTCCAGCAGCTCCTTCAACTCCTTCAGCATCGCGGTACTGCTGCTGGCGGCGAGCAGGTCGTCGACGTAGACCAGCACCCAGCAGGTCACTCCGTCGTCGCCGGTCTTGAAGTAGAGCGCCTCGTCGACCTGGCTCTTCTTCCAGCCAGCTCCCAGCAGCACCCTGTCGAGAGCCCTGTACCACAGCAGCGGCGACTGCTTCAGCCCGTAGAGGCTCTTCAGCAGCTTACACACCCGGCCGGTCCCATCGTCGAGTTTGCTCTGCAGGAAAGCGTTCTTCATGTCGAGCTGCATCAGGTTGAGGTCGAGGACAGCGACGATGCTGAGGAAGATCCTCAGCGTGACGTAGCTGCTCACCGGCGAGTACGTCTCGTCGTAGTCGGCGCCGTACACCTGTGTGAAGCCCTTCACGACCAGCCTCGCCTTCTCGCGCTCGACGGTGTCGTCGATGCGGTACTTGGTCGTCAGCACCCACCGGTTCTTCATGATGTTCACTCCGCGTGGGCGTTCGACCAGCTCCCAAGTGCCCATGCCGATGAGGCTGCGGATCTCCTCCTCCATGGCAGCCTTCACCGCCGGACCCTTCCAGCTCGCCAGCGCCTCCTCCACCGTCATCATCGCGATGTCCCAGCGATGTTCGGGGTCGGCATGCATGTCGGGGTCGAGCTCCGGCAGGTCTTCATCCTCCTCGGCGTCGTCGTACAACAGGTCGTCGTCGACCTCGTCGTACACCGTGGTGAAGGCAGCTGGTGGCAGGCAGGCGTGAGCGTGGTAGCTCAGCTTCTCCGGCGGCCGTCGAGCTCGACCAGACCGTCGCAGCTCCGGCGCAGGCTTCTCGACCGGAACCTCCACCACGTCGCTGTCGGTGGACTCCTCTCCCGCTGACAGCTCCCCTTCCTCGTCGACGGCCTCGTCGTCGACCAGCTGCTTTGCCTGATGCTCGTCTGCTGCTGACTTCGACAGCTCCCCTGTCGACCGCCCCGGCTGCTGCTCCCCTGTCGACGGCCCCCTCGATGCTGCCTCTTGTTCGACCGGCTCCCCTGTCCGATGCTCCCCTGTCGTCGACTTCCGGCCCTGGTCGACGAGCTTGGCGCCTTGTCGACCGCCGGCGATGCCACTGGCCGGCGCCACGGGCGACGCCTCAAGGCTCCCCTCATCGCCGGTGGCCGACACAGGTGGCTGCGACGCAGACCGATCTGCGACGGGGGAGGGAGGAGCAAGAACAGGGGGAGGCGGAGGAACCTCCACAACATCCTTATGAGCAGGCTCGTCGACGTCGACGAGCAATGGGTCCGGCGCCGTCGAGGTGTCCGTCGGCGGGTGCGCCTGCGTCCGCCCCGTCGCCGGCCCATACCGCGACTTCCACACCTCCAGCGACAGCGTCTCGTAGAAGATCACCTCGACCGACGTGACCACCTTGTTGTCGGTGAGGTCGAGCACCTCCCAGCCCTTGCTCTCCGGCGACACGCCCAAATGAAGCCCCCAGCGAGCCTTCGGCGCCAGCTTCCCACCACGCTGCTGCTCAGGAACCATGAACTGCACCATGCAGCCCCACACCCGCGCCAGCGTGAGGTCGGGCTTCTTCCCGGTCAGCAGCTGGTACGGAGTCGTCCCCGGCGGCGTCGTCGACCGTTCCAAGCAGTTGCCACCAGTGGTGCTGCACGCCCATGTGCAGCAGCATCGTCCGCACGGACTCGACGACCGTGCGCATCTCCCGCTCAGCCATGCCGTTCTGCTGCGGAGTGTAGGGGCACGTCAGGTCGTGGACGATGCCCTTCCCTTCGACAAAGTTGGTGAACTCCCGCCCGAGGAACTCCCCTCCCCGGTCAGAGCGGAGCGACAGCACCGACTTCTTCGTCTGCCGTTCCACCAGCACCAGCCACTTCTGAAACTCCCGCAGCACGTCGCTCTTCTTAGCGACCGGCATCGTCCACACAAACCGAGTGGTGCGATCCTTCAGCAGCAGGAAGTACAAGCTGCCATCCTTGGCAGCCACCCGAAATGGCCCGCACAAGTCAATGTGCACGACAGCCAGTGCCTCCTCGGCGTCCGAGCCCTTGTCGGGGAAGGTGTGCCGCGCCAGCTTCCCTCCGACGCACGAGACACACGGCGGGTCTGCTCCGGTCGACGGCGTGATGTCGAGCCCAGTAGCAACTTCATGCTTCGCCGAGCTCTTGATCGTATTGACACTGACGTGTGCGAGCCGAGCATGCATCCTGGCGGGGGTCGTCTTCGTCGCCGAGGCGATTGTCCGCAGAGCCACCACCTCGGTCGACGGCGACTGCGTCGAGCAGGGGCGAAGGTCGGTGCAGAGGATTCGTCCGGTGTAGCGAGCTCGACCGAGCACCTCCCCGGTCGCTGCGACGAGCAGCAGCTCATCGCCGTCGCCCTGGAACTGCACTCCGCTCTCCTTCAGTTGGCCAGATGACAGCAGATTCGCATGTACCCCAGGAACGTAGAGCACGTCGGGGATGAGGACCCGCTTCCCGGCCTCCCCTTTGAGAGCGACGGTTCCGCGACCCTCGACAGGCTGCAACGCCCCATTGAAGCCGCGCACTTGCTTCACCTCGTCGCTCGGCGCCATGTCGACGAAGGCCGCCTTCGTTCCCATCAGGTGGTGGGAGCACCCGCTGTCGAGCAGTACCGCCATCGGGTCAGCTTGTACAGCTGCCGCCACTGCTTGAAAGTCCTCGCCAGCCTCCGGCGCCAGCGAGACTGTCGGCTCTACTACGCCGACCATCGAGCACGACGCCTCCCCGTCGCCTCGGTCCTTGCCGCTGGAGCTGTCGACCTCCTTCGTCGACGACGTCTTCTTCGACGCCTTCTTCTCCTTGCGCGGCTTCTCATCTCGACGTGGGCGACGGCTGGCCGATCGACCGCGGCCTCCCTTGTTGTCGTCCTCGTCATTCGAAGGAGAGATGGTCGGGGTCGCCACAGATCCAGCACTCCCGCCGTCGACCACCACCTCCACGGCCCTTGCCCCGCGTCGACTTCTTCTCGTCGACGTCCTTCGTCGACCGCCCACCTCCGCTACCACCTCCGCCCGACTTCCCGCGCTGCCCTTGCTGCTGATTCAGCTTCGTCGGTGCAGCGTAGTTTGCCTGCGGAAGGAGCTCCGTGGGCTGTTCGGCCTCCTGCATCGCCTCGTCTTGGAGGATGTAGCTGGTGATGGAGTCCTCGTCGAGGGACTCACGCGTGCCGGGCACCATCATCATCCTCTTCATGAGGTTGTAGCTGCGCGGCAGGCCCTTGACGAGGTGAGTGATGTAGGACGCCGTCGAGTACTCGGCGCCCGCCATCCGCATCTCCGCCAGGATCCGTCGAGCACGGTTGCAGTAGTCCGTCGCCGACTCCTGCTCGCCCATCCGAATGTGAGTCATCTTCTCCTCCAGCTGGCCGATGTACAGGTCGTCCTTCACCTGGTACGTCGACAGGATGAAGCGCCATGCCTGGTGACCAGCATCAAGTCGCTCTCGACAGCTCCTGAGCGCTAGCTGCACCACCGGCGAGCAGCACCTTGAGATGACCATGAAGGTGAGCAGGTGAGCCGCTCAAAACTCCCCGCGCAGCTCGACATCCTCCTCGGGCGGAATCGGCACGGTGCCGTCGGCGAAGCCTTTCAGCCCGGCGACCTCCAGCTGAGGTTCTATCGACTCTCTCCAGGTGATGAGGTCCCGTCAACCTTTCAGCGGGGCGACGGTGATCCGGTCCGGCGAGAACTTGAAGTAGCCATACGCCGGTGCAATCCCGCCCGCTGTCACATGCGTCGTCGCCGAGAAGCCTCCACCGCTGCGAAGAGGAGAGCGACGTCGACCATCCACATCGACACGCGAGCTGCCTGCAGCCGCCGTCGACCGCTGCACTCGCGCCTGAATCCCGTCGACGCCACCGTCGACCTTGATCACCCCTCTCTGCCTCGTGCCTTCGCTGCCGCTGACTCGAGCACCTCCGTCGACCTCGACGTCGACGCCACCTTCGTTTCGTGCCGGTCGAGGAGATGCAGGACGGGAAGGGCGTTCCGGATACCCAACTCGACGATCGTCAAGGGGATCGTCCCGTACTCGCCATCCGCGTGGCGTCTCCTCCCATCAGCCAAACGCGTCTCCAAGGTATCTGCTACGCCCGCATCAACTACGGGGTCGACCATGGCGACTAACGCTGCTGCCGGCCTACGAACGACTTAGTAGGTGCAAAAGTCGGCTCCAATCTGAAGATAATCTGCGGGGCCGTCCACGCTCACCGCACCATGCGGAGATTTACTCTACAACGGTAGTGAGCTAGACTACGGGGGTTGGCACGAACTACTAGGAGTGATCGTAGCTTTGCTTAGTTCCTTAGTGCTTGCACATTCACGGGAGAAATTGGCAAGAGTTTCCACTAGCAAAGTTGGAATTACAGAATGATTCAACAAGCAATAACAGAGTGACTACATCAGGCACCTAGCAACTCTGCAGCTAGCCTGGTCGACAGCCAGCACAGCTCGGTCGACCGCGCGCCAGCGTTGCGTAGAGGAGCCGCGCCAGCACTGCAGAAGAGCGACCTGCCAACGCTGCAGGTCGACGGCGTGCCAACGCTGCAGCAATGCGGCTGTCCAGCGTTGCCCCGTAGAAGACAGCAGTGCGCACGCTCGCAGGTGCGTGCAGACGATTGGCCCGACTTGCCCCGTTGTTCAGCTGTCGGCTGTTGTCTGCGCCTGACGAGCCACATCGACTTCGGGATACCATTCCGAAGTCGCCTTCGTCATCGCGATCTCGACGACGTTCGCGTGCCTCCGCAGAACTCGTCGAGCAGGTTACCCGGTCGACCTGGACACCACCAGATGCTCCCGGTCGACCACAGCTCCCGTCGAGCTACCCCCTGGTCGACGGACCCCTTCCGTCGACTAGAACTGCTCCGTCGACCTCCTTCATCTTGTACCCGCATCCCGAATTTATTTCGGTGATGCTCGTCACGCCAACCTTGTCTAGCAGGTCCGCCCTCAGGGTCATATGATGAGCAGTTTCGGAATTTAGAATTCATGTGTTAAGAGGAGGAGGCCATGCTCCCTCCTTGGCAAATGCCTTCTCATCTTCCCTATTCCCTTGCACGTGGAAGAATTGTCCAGGAGCTCGTTTCCATCTTTGTTCCCCTTCCATTGCGTACATGACCAGCACCATGCTGTTTGTACTTCTTGTCATCCTCATGCCACCTGGATCGCTTCCAGCACTTCACCCAAGTATGTCCGTACTTCTTGCAATACCAGCAGGTGCCCTTGAATCCGCGGCAGCCACCCTCATCATTCTCGTTAGCAGCCTGTTCGTCATTATCACATTTGCTGCTCGGTTTCTTGTCACCACGTCCCCGGCCATTCCCCTTACGCCACCGCTGCCTTGCATGCCGCCATCGCCATCTTGGTTGTAGCTCAGCTGCTGCTTCCTAAAATCCTCCTCCAGGATCTTTGTTCATTCCCACTCAAGGGTCCGCGACTTCTTGTTTTGAAGGAGGCTCAGTCCGCTTGTAAACTGCAGCCAAGACTCTGGCAGCAGTGACAGCATCCGTAGGCACTTCGTTTGCTCCGGATAAGCTATCCCACAATCTGCAACTTTGCATACAACTCCCGCATCTTGTTGAGAACCGGTTGAATCGGCTCCCCCTCGTTCAAGCGCAATGTCACCAACTCACGCTCCAGCAAGAGCGTTTCCACAACCGAAGTTGGCGCGAGCACCTCCTTCAGCTCTTTACAAGCTTGTGTCTCGTTATCAGCGTCTTCGAGCAGAAGCATCACGTGTGATCGCTGGTTCAGCTCCAAGCTTTGTCGGCGGTAGCACGCTCGTCCCACTCCTCTTGCATGTTGACTTCGTCTGGCCGCTTCTCCACGCCCGTGATCAGCTTCAACAAGCCGACTTGGCGAAAATAGAGCTGCATTTTCCACGCCCAATCCATCGGTTGAGTTTGTCAAGGACAAAATTCTTGAGCACATCCTTCAATAATGAGCCCGGATTGGCACGAACTCTCCTTGGCGCTGAACCACTATTAGCTCGTGCAAGAGAACCTTTGTTGTCGCACAACGCCATGGTGTTCCAAAGGCAAGACGTCCAATCCTCAGTTCTGATACCACGTGTTGACTGCTATATGGGATCTAGAAGCTCTAAGCACACATTTAATATACAATAGTTAGTCCCCACGAGGTCACATCTCAGGGTCCTCGGGTGCCAGCCCCTAACCAAACGCCCGTGTTTGTCGTAGGAGTGTAAATGTAGTCGTGTGCACTGAAAAGTTCCCAAACTTATTTGCGAAAGCGATAACGATTGATTGGCTCGTGTGCAGAAATTTCTCATCGCGTCAAAAGGACGATAGAAAAAACATTCACTCAAACGACTGTTATCTCTCAAGCAGGTACAAGCACACATATATAATAAGTCCTAGGCATACAAATGAAACACACAAGGTAGTTGTCTAACTGGCGTCCAGGTCCTTGCTTTACTGTCCTTGAAAACGGTTGTAAAACTGCTCTAGAACTTGGCTTGATTTGCCTCTTTGGAATAACTGTCTTCAACCTGCACTGCTGCCAAATTCTCCTGCTGACTCCCTTCATGAACATTCATGATCGCTCGTGTACAAATCATGAGCACTCGTGTGGGTTTCCCGTTTTCAGTTACAAAACAGACTTGATCGTTTTTTACCACTGTCAGAAATACTGACGCAAAGCAGCGCGAATTTCTGCGCAAAATCTTATTAGTCAACCACAATTTCGAATGCCCCACGTGCCTCTCATCAAGACCGAGATATTTCTCAGTCGTGCATGACAGAACGAATGCGTCAGAGATTCTGCGCTGTCCTACATCGGACGGAGTGATCATGTTGCTCCGTCCTGTAGCGATCGTGTGCACAGTGCACCATCACAACAGTAGCGTCACACGCGTGGGCACTGTGAAGCCACACGCGCATGTCAGGACCCCACGCGCGGGTCCTGACTTTCGCGCCCTTTCCACTGACCAGCGCGAAGTGGTCAACGCAGCAAAAAGCCACTCCCCACTCAAATGTACACTCCTGAAAAATCATGCCAGAAAGACACACAGTCATGAACGAACATGATCGTACATGGTCGAACATGTGATCGTACATGAACGGTCATAAATGTACACGAACAGCACACAAATACTCATGGACACCCCACGAAGGACCGTGAACACTCGGAACACTTGCAACTTCACGAAACACTACGAACAGTCATGAAAACTCGAAACTCCTTGCATGCACACACGAGAACAGTCATAAACACTCATGAATGCAACATCATAGAATTGCTCATAACACATGTAGCGCTAGGGCGATGAATAAACTGTAAACACCAATGAACAGTACACAAATATGCATTCCACACAACACAAACTACCTTAAGACAAATACCTTCAAATTTCACCTTGCTCGACGAATAGGCGACAGGTTGACGTGCAAATTATAATTTGCACCCCTCAATTTGACGGCTATTCAACTCCCTCAACCAGCTTCTCACTATCGACCGGCTCTGCTACATTGCCGATCCCAACTCCAGTTAAAAGGAAGGCTGTCTTATGCTCCCCCACACTTTGAGCTTCCATCACATCAGCTGCAACCGTTTGCAGGTTAACCGAAGTATTGTTGCTACCGCCCGAAGTAGTTTCATCTTCATTGAAACCTTGCTCCACCTTGAGTTCTTCAATCACCGTAGTTGCATCAGCTGCAATGCTTTCCACTTGCAGCACCAATGTCTTCTCCTAAGCAGCTTCACCCTGTTAGAAAGATAGACTATGGTGTTGAATAGGTTTACGAGGGTGGTACAAGTAAAGTGTCGTGCAATTTGTTGTACGACAACATAGCCCCAACATAGCCTACATACAGATATGAAAAATATCTTTTGACACACCCCCATAGGCGAAGTGGGGGATAGCCAAAGCAATCAAGGGCCACAAGACCAGCCAAAAAAAGAAACAAAACAAAGCTCAGGGTGGATCACAAAGTCACCACACAGTCCGAGCACAAGCAAATGGCCACAAGGCCAGTTTACATGCAGAGTTATGAAGAGCATCTACTATGATCACCACCAGCAAAGATAAGCGTGCAGACTAATATATAGATAAGCAGTACAAGGCAAAGTCAAGCAGTAAGCAAGTGAGGCAGAGTAGGCACAAGGCCTAGAGCAGTGCAGAAACACTGATGGTCACCAGGCACAAGTGTATTGGTGAAAATATCAGCAGTGTTGGCCCGTCAGGCCACATAAGCAAGGTGAAGCTGATGACGCTACTGCAACTCTTGTGCAAGAAAATAGCGCAGAGCGATGTGCTTTGTTCTGTGCTCCAGTCTGTGTTGTTGACACAAGGCAATGGCGGCCTTGTTGTTGACGTACAGAACTGGAGGAGAACGAGGCTGCTCTCCCAAGTCGGTAAGCAGGTAGCTCAGCCAGCGTAACTCCTGTACAGCCATGCCCCCCCCCCCCCCGTGAATCTTAGCCGTACATCTGGAGCTGAGAACAGAAGACGAGTGGGCGGACTTTCAAGAAATTCAACCGTGCAGAGCCAAGGCTGAAGGTGTAACTCTGTGACGACCGCTGAGTCGCCTGGTCGTCTGCCCAAGAAGCGTCTGAGTGTCTAGTGAGTACAACTGGGCTCCGTCCTCCAAGCACGAGCCCCATGCCCGATGTGCTGCACAAGTAACGCAGCACCCTCCTAGCAGCCCGCCAGTGCTCTGGTCGGTGTTTCCTAGGTGCAACGTAGCGTGCCAGGATGCCGAGAGGGTACGCGAGATCAGATCGAGTGCAGGTCATCAGGTACATGAGGCAACCCACAAGCTCTGGATACTGACCACTCGGTTCTACGGACTCGTCCGAAGGTGGAGCTGAGAGCGAGTGGCCTGTAGGCAGAGGAGTGGACTGTGGCGAGGAGAACTGGAAGCCGAAGCGTCGTTGGTTTCAGCACAGAAATATACAACTCCTTATAGTCCACCTTCTCCTTCTGCTGGTACCCTTGGCCACAAGCCTAGATTTGTAGCGCCCAATTTTGCCGTCGGCATCGGACTTGATCTTGAAGAGCCACTTGGACGTAATTGCCTTACGCCCCTTCGGTACCTCCACCAATTCCCATGTGTCATTCTCTTCAATGGTTTTCAGCTCGCTCTCCATTGCCTTCTTCCACTCCTCAGCATCAATGAGAATTGCTGGTTCTCCCGGCATCTCCATCAGAGAGAAGAATGCAAAGGTACACTTTCCTCGTCAACTCCAACTATAAGCGCCGCTCCGGCTAATGCTGTTTTGCCCTGCTTTCCCGGTGCATCATATGTCAGCCTATTTGGAGCTTGAACACTTCTGTTGCCCCTTCCTTCCTCCTCAACTGCTGGGACATGAAGGCTCTCTTGGCGTTGCTGCCGGGTGACTCGAACCTGTAGAGCATTCGTAGTGCGAGGTGGAAGCGTCGGTGCACGCTCGCTTACTTGCTGCACCTCCTCCCCCTCGTTCTCTGCATTCTTGGCCTCCTGTCCGTCTTTTATAGAGTAGATTGCCTTGTGATGGTGCTGCCGCTGCTCAGCTCCAAAGGCAGCTCCACATGCTCCAAACCGGAACTCTTCACCTCCCCAAACCGCACGCCTATCTTCGCCTTATTTTCAACCTTCCAATCCTTGTACATCAGGTTCTTCATGAACTTGCAGTCTTTGCTCACCAAGAACTTCTTGGTGAATGGGTCCCAAAGAAGCCATCCCTTGCTGTTTTGAGCCATGCCCAAATGCACAGCCCATATCGCCTTGGCACCAAGCTTGTTGTGCCGAAGATGCTTAGATACGATGCACATGTACCCGAACACCCGATGCGTATCACCTTTGGCTTCCTTCCAATCCACTCCACATAGGGCACCCATTTGTCTGCTCCCACATGAGTCAAGGCTCTGTTCTTGGCCGCACACGCACTCTGCACCGCATCAGGCCAGAAATGGTCGGGTAGCCCAGCTTCAATTAGCAACCCGCGTGACGTCTCCGTGATAGTCCAGTTCGCTCGCTCGGCGATGCCGTTCATTGCAGGGGAGTATGGCATGGTAAGGGAGTGCCTTATGTCATTCTTCTTCAGCCATATGAAGAACTCCTTGCTCAGGAACTCTCCCCCTCGATCGGTGCGGATTGACTTTACAAGCCGGTCTTGTTGCCGCTCCACCATCGGCAACCAATCGGTCTTCACCGTTTCAGCCACGTCGCTCTTCTTGGCCAGCACATACACCCAAGTCATGCGGGTGTAGACGTCCGCAATGGTGGAAAAGTACTCTGGTCCAGCAGCTTCAACCTTCAATGGGTCCACCACGTCCATCACCACCTTATGAAGTGGTGCCTTAGCTGTTGCTTCCGAACTAGAGAATGAAAAACGGGCGAAATTGGCCTGCATGCACGTCGGGCAGAAAAGTACCTCATCGGGCTCCCACTTCACACGTATGCCAACAAACATCATATTCTTCACTAGATGCTGCAAGATGGGCATTGCCACATGCCCCATGCACCAATGCAAGTCAACCGATCGCACCCCCCCGTAGCCGAAGTCAGATTGGAGAATGCCGTGCCCCACATGCTCTCTCCGTACTCCTCCTCCGCTGCTGCCTCGGGGTTCTCCTCACCCTTGTGCTGCTCCTTGGCTGCTGCACCACTCTCATGCTCACACTGCTTGCTGGTCCCTCCAACTCTCCCTTGCAGCTGCAGGTCCCATTTTCCGTTTCAGGTGCCACCTCATTCCATGGCACCACCGACACATGCCATAGCTCATCATGTAGGTCCTTGTCTTCATGCAGGTCTCACAGCACATGATTGCCGAGCTGTCCCTTGAACATTTTAGCTCCATTGGTTGCCGTGCCCACAAATGCAAGCCCCATCTTTCTCAGGGATATTAGGCTCCCTTTCAGCTCCGGTACCAAGAGTACACCATGAAAGATTGTCGGCTTCCCATCAGCTCCCTTGCTGCCTTGCCAACTCCCAAGACCTTCATCTTGTACCCGCATCCTGAATTTATTTCGGTGATGCTCGTCACGCCAACCTTGTCTAGCACGTCCGCCCTCAGGGTCATATGATGAGCAGTTCCGGAATTTAGAATTCATGTGTTAAGAGGAGGAGGCCATGCTCCCTCCTTGGCAAATGCCTTCTCATCTTCCCTATTCCCTAGCACGTGGAAGAATTGTCCAGGAGCTCGCTTCTTAAAATCCTCCTCCAGGATCTTTGCCACTCAAGGGTCCGCGACTTCTTGTTTTGAAGGAGGCTCAGTCCGCTTGTAAACTGCAGCCAAAACTCTGGCAGCAGTGAGAGCATCCGTAGGCACTTCGTTTGCTCCGGGTAAGCTATCCCGCAATCTGCAACTTTGCATACAACTCCCGCATCTTGTCGAGAACCGGTTGAATCGGCTCCCCCTCGTTCAAGCGCAATGTCGCCAACTCACGCTCCAGCAAGAGCGTTTCCACAACCGAGGTTGGCGCGAGCACCTACGTGAGCTCTTTACAAGCTTGTATCCCGTTATCAGCGTCTTCGAGCAGAAGCATCACGTGTGATCGCTGGTTCAGCTCGAAGCTTTGTAAGAGAAGGTAGTAGTCAGCGGTAGCACGCTCGTCCCACTCCTCTTGCATGTTGACGTCGTCTGGCCGCTTCTCCACGCCCGTGATCAGCTTCAACAAGCCGATTTTGCAAAAATTGAGCTGCATTTTCCACGCCCAATCGACGTAGTTGTTGGCGTTGAGTTTGTCAACGACAAAATTCTTGAGCACATCCTTCAATAATGAGCCCTGATTGGCACGAACTCTCCTTGGCGCTTAACCACTATTAGCTCGTGCAAGAGAACATTTGTTGTCGCTCGGCGCCAAATCCTCAGCTCTGATACCACGTGTTGACTGCTATATGGGATCTAGAAGCTCTAAGCACACATTTAATACACAATAGTTAGTCCCCACGAGGTCACTTCTAAGGGTCCTCGGGTGCCAGCCCCGAACAAAAGGCCCGTGTTTGTCGAAGGAGTGTAAATGTAGTCGTGTGCACTGGAAAGTTCCCAAACTTATTTGCGAAAGCGATAACGATTGATTGGCTCGTGTGCAGAAATTTCTCATCGCGTCAATAGGACGATAGAAAAAACATTTACTCAAATGACTGTTATCTCTCAAGCAGATACAAGCACACATATATAATAAGTCATAGGCATACAAATGAAACACACAAGGTAGTTGTCTAACTGGCGTCCAAGTCCTTGCTTTACTATCCTTGAAAGCGGTTGTAAAACTGCTCTAGAACTTGGCTTGATTTGCCTCTTTGGAATAATCTGTCTTTAATCAACCTGCACTGCTGCCAAATTCTCCTGCTGACTCCCTTCATGAACATTCATGATCAATCGTGTACAAATCATGAGCACTCGTGTGGGTTTCCCGTTTTCAGTTACAAAACAGACTTGATCGTTTTGTACCGCTGTCAGAAATTATGATGCAAAGCAGCGCGAATTTCTGCGCAAAATCTTATTAGTCAACCGCAATTTCGAATGCCCCACGTGCCCCGCGAGATATTTCTCAGTCGTGCATGACAGAACGAATGCGTCAGCAATCGTGCGCTGTCCTACATCGGACGGAGTGATCATGTTGCTCCTCCCTATAGCGATCGTGCGCACAGTGCACCATTACAACAGTAGCGTCACACGCGTGGGCACTGTGAAGCCACATGCGCATGTCAGGACCCCACGCGTGGGTCCTGACTTTCGCGCCCTTTCCACTGACCAGCGCGAAGTGGTCAACGCAGCAAAAAGCCACTCGCCACTCAAATATACACTCATGAAAAATCATGCCAGAAAACACGCACAGTCATGAACGAACATGATAGTACATGGTCGTACATGATCGTACATGAACGGTCATAAATGTACACGAGCAGCATACAAATACTCATGAACACTCCACGAAGGACCGTGAACACTCGAAACACTTGCAACTTCACGAAACACTACGAACAGTCATGAAGACTCGAAACTCCTTGCATGCACACACGAGAACAGTCATGAACACTCATGAATGCAACATCAGAGAATTGCTCATAACACATGAAGCGCTAGGGCGATTAATAAACTGTAAACACCAAAGAACAGTACACAAATATGCATTCCACACAACACAAACTACCTTAAGACAAATACCTTCAAATTTCACCTTGCTCGACGAATAGGCGACAGGTTGACGTGCAAATTATATTTTGCACCCCTCAATCTGAAAGCTATTCAACTCCCTCAACCAGCTTCTCACTATCGACCGGCTCTGCTACATTGCCGATCCCCCACACTTTGAGCTTCCATCACATCAGCTGCAACCGTTTGCAGGTTAACCGAAGTATTGTTGCTACCGCCCGAAGTAGTTTCATCTTCATTGAAACCTAGCTCCACCTTGAGTTCTTCAATCACCGTAGTTGCATCAGCTGCAACGCTTTCCACTTGCAGCACCAATATATTCTCCTTAGCAGCTTCACCCTGTTAGAAAGATAGACTATGGTGTTGAATAGGTTTACGAGGGTGGTACAAGTAAAGTGTCGTGCAATTTGTTGTACCCCCTAAAGCTAGTCCCTACATAGCCTACATACTGATATGATATATATCTTTTGACACACCCCCATAGGCGAAGTGGGGGATAGCCAGCAAACAATGGTCACAAGACCAGCCAAAAAAAGACAAAACAAAGCTCAGGGTGGATCACGAAGTCACCACACAGTCCGAGCACAAGCAAATGGCCACAAGGCCAGTTTACATGCAGAGTTATGAAGAGCATCTACTATGATCACCACCTAGCAAAGATAAGCATGCAGACTAATATATAGATAAGCAGTACAAGGCAAAGTCAAGCAGTAAGCAAGTGAGGCAGAGTAGGCACAAGGCCTAGAGCAGTGCAGAAACACTGATGGTCACCAGACACAAGTGCCTTGGTGAAAATATCAGCAGTGTTGGCCCGTCAGGCCACATAAGCAAGGTGAAGCTGATGACGCTACTGCAACTCTTGTGCAAGAAAGTAGCGCAGAGCGATGTGCTTTGTTCTGTGCTCCAGTCTGTGTTGTTGACACAAGGCAATGGCGGCCTTGTTGTTGACGTACAGAACTGGAGGAGAACGAGGCCGCTCTCCCAAGTCGGTAAGCAGGTAGCTCAGCCAGCGTAACTCCTGTACAGCCATGCCCCCCCCCCGTGAATCTCAGCCTCACAGCTGGAGCTGAGAACAGAAGACGAGTGGGTGGACTTTCAAGAAATTGAACCGGAGCCAAGGCTGAAAGTGTAACCCTGTGACGACTGCTGAGTGGCCTGGTCGTCTGCCCAAGAAGCGTCTGAGTGTCCAGTGAGTACAACTGGGCTCCGTCCTCCAAGCATGGGCCCCAATGTGCTACACAAATAACGCAGCACCCTCCTAGCAGCCCGCCAGTGCTCTGGTCGGTGTTTCCTGGGTGCAACGTAGCGTGCCAGGATGCCGAGAGGGTACGCGAGATCAGATCGAGTGCAGGTCATCAGGTACATGAGGCAGCCCACAAGCTCTGGATACTGACCACTCGGTTCTACGGACTCGTCCGAAGGTGGAGCTGAGAGCGAGTGGCCTGTAGGCAGAGGAGTGGACTATGGCGAGGAGAAGTGGAAGCCGAACCGCTGAAGAACCTAGTGCACCATGTGTGACTGAGTCAGAGTGACGGTGAGCTGTGCTCTGTCCCAGGTGATCTGCAAGCCAAGATAGCTGCGCAGTTCACCCAGGTCAGTGCGACTGTATCTTTTCTGCAGCTCCGCCTTCACAAGGGCCAGTGCCTCAGTGTCAGCAGTAGCAAAAACCAAGTCGTCGACGTACACAAGGATGTAGAACGGCGGCAGGGAAGTGTCGGTGCGCAGAAACAGCGATGGATTAGCAGTCGAAGGAGCAAACCCAAGAGCCGCAAGTGTCGTCCTTAGTGTGTCGTGCCACTCGCGTGGCGCCTGGCGAAGACCGTAGACTGGCCGCCGGAGGCTCCACTGAGTACCCCCGGAAAACGACCCAGTCAAGCCATGTGGGCGGCGTAGCCAGATCTCCTCGTGTAGGCTGCCCTGCAAGAAAGCTGTGACGAATTCAAGCGAGTGGAGCTCGTAGTTATGCTATGCTGCAACGTGCAGTAACACCCGAAGAGTGGTCATCTTCGGGGTGGGGGAGAAGGTCTGGAAGAAGTCGACCCCCTGTCGCTGACTGAAGCCTCGTGCAACGTAACGTGCCTTGAAGACAGGCGGAGAACCCGGCGGCTGTTTCACCCTGAAAATTGACACGCCATCGACTATGTTCGCCCCAGGTGGGGGAACTGCGTCGATGTAAGTGCCTGTGGACTTCTAGGATGCCATCTCTGCGTCCATGGCTGTCTGCCACTGAGAGAAGTAAGGACCCGTAATTGCCTCTGCGTAAGAGCGCGGGGTCGGGATGTCTAGTGCATCCGGGTCTCCCTCAGGGGCAAGTAGCATGGCAGCGAGATGAGCTACAGCAGCGGCAAGATACTCGAGCCCACACTGCTTGTCCTCAAGGACGTCCGTGCCAAGGGCACACTCACCCCCGACGGACGGAGGACAGTCAGACTCAGACTCGGTAACAAGACAAGTGACGTAGTCTAGATGACACGAAGCAGCAAAATTTACGAGCTCAGTGACTAAGGCAGACGCAGCAGCAGACTCAAAAGCAGGGTCAGTGGCAAGTGTGGCTAGAACACGCGTGACACTAGAACTAGCAGCACGAACTAGGTTCGACTCAGGGTCAGGAACGTCGGGAAGTGAGGACGCTGGGGAAGATGGCTGGGCAACACGCTGTGGAACAGAGGAAGGACGAAGTACCATAGTGTGTGTGCCAGGAACAGGCGGAGGACGAACACGACGAGCACGACGAACAGTGCGAACAGGGGAGGCAGGACGTGACGCAGGCACACGACGCTCTGTCAGAGAGTCTGTCAGCTCAGTGTAAGGAGAAGGAGCAGGCAGTGTTGAGTCAGGCTGTAACAGTGGCTGTGACTCGTCAGGCGGAGGGCAGAGTAGGGGAGGAGTAAGGCCAGAAGAACGGTCGCCGCTGCATATCTGCGTAGCACTCCCAGCAGTAGAACCTCTAATAGCCCCGGCTCCAGTACCTCCAGCACCACCAGCAGCTCCAGTGCCTCCAGCAGCTCCAGCACCTCCAGCACCTCCAGCACCAGCTGTCCCAACCCCAGTACCTCTAGTACCAGAATCCCCAGCACCTCCAGCTCCTGTATCTCCAGGTCGTGTGCTTCCAGCTCCAGTACCTCTAGCACCAGCATCCTCAGCACCTCCTGCTCTAGTACCTCCAGCGCCTCCAGCTCAAGAGTCAGCGACTGCCTGCTCAGTACCTTCAAAGGAAGCACGACATCCGACTACCCACTCACGCAGCTGCTGCGACGAGAGACTCTCCTGCGGACGCGACAGCAGCTGCTGCTCACCCCCAGGTGCAGCACCCCCATGCTCGGCACCCCCAGGCTCAGCACCCCCACGTTCAGCACCCCCAGAATCAGTACCACCAGCGTCAGCACCCTCAGAGCCCTCACCTCCAGCGCCACTACCTCCAGTAGCACCGGAGTCCACGGCGACAGGCAGCAGGGGCGGCGAAGACGGCCGAGGCGGAAATCCAGGAAGGGTCTCCAAGCGTGGGGAGCGGCGAAAGGCCGTAGTGTCATCAGCAGCAGGGTCACCCTCTCAGTTGGGCCAGAGGAGACCTCCAAAGGCTCAACCAAGGGGGGTGGTGTGACCTGAGACACACATGAGGGAGCAGGACAAGAGGGGGGGTGGGGGTCTACTGGGGGTAACCTGGAACCAGGAAGAGGGGCGGTGGGGGGATAGGAGAAGACACGTGGGGGAGGAGACGGTAGTAGCAAACTGACTCGTCAAAGGTGACGTTCTGGGAAAAACTGTCAGCCAGGCGCGTCGGTGAGAAAACCAAGGAAGACGCAGCAAACGGTGCGAGAAGAGAGCTTGTCCGTGGTAGTATCGCGGACAAGGGCCATCGAACCCTAGACCCAAAACGCCGATGCATCACCAACCTCCCCCGTTCAACGCAGGGTAGGCGAGGTCTCTGACATGGGGCCAGAGGTTGAGCTCATGCACAGCGTATCGGACCATAAATGGCCACAGAAAATGGGGAGCAGCCGCATGGATCATGGAGGTGCGAGCAACCTCCATGATCAAGCCAATGCGGCCCACAGCAATCCCATTTCGCTGCGGAGAAGCCGGAAGCGTGAACGACTGGGTGATGCCCTCCTCACTTTATAAGTAATGAAGGAGACCGGAGGAAAACTCACCTCTACAGTCAGAGTGCAGACGGAGAATTGGGAGACTGGGTGATGCCCTCCACAGTCAAAGGATCAAAACACTATGAACGCCGCCCTTGCTCTGCAAGGGAAACACCGTGGTGTAGCGCGTATAGTCGTCGACGACCAGCAGGAAGCGGCGCTCTCGGTCCGGCCCAGGGACGGGGGCAGGGCCCCACACGTCCATATGCAGGGTCTGCAGAGAAGCCTCTGTCGGAGGGAACGAGGAGGAGTGAGGAGCGGCGCTCTGCCGCCCCTCAACACAGGAAGTGCACGGCAGCGCGAGCGACGGAGGGAGCGGGGGCAGGGACCTCGGAAGGCCCGAGACAAGGAGACGCGAGTGCTTGCGAAGCAGATGCTGCAGGGAGGGGTGACCAAGACGGTGGTGTCAGAGGAGGGACGAGTGCGTGAGCGACCGTTACGAGCACGACGCAGCTACCTGACCGGACCCAGCGAAGTGTGTACAGGCCAGACCCAGGCCTCCGAGTCAACGTGACGAGGTGGTCGTCAATTACTGAGTCCGTACAGATCGCCACAAGCTCTCCCTCAGGAGTGGTTGTAGTGACAAACCGATCCTGGAGGACAGCTTGAGTCACCAAGTTCGTAGCGAACGGGGGGAAGTGGAAACCTGTGAGGGAACCGGAGGGGACTGCCGGATAGGGGAGAGCAATGGTACCTCGTGCAACGACTGGGCCAGAGGAGGTGCCGGCCAAAGTGTCAGGGACAGGAGTGGTGAGTGGTGTGACTGTGGTGCAGTCGCGGAAAAAGCAACGAGACACGCTCGAGTCTAGCGTGAAGATGAGCAAAGCCTCGGCAGCACTTGTGCTAGCAGACTCATACGAGACTAGAAGCCTATATATCACCAGAGCTAGGCACACCCGAGTAATAGTCGCCCTCAACACTAGAAGCAGGAGCAACACACATAGCATGCATGCCAGCAAGGATCTGGTCCCAATCAAAAGCAAATACATCAATGTTTTTTTTTAGCAATCCTAACCAGTTACGCATCTCGGTCTTCTCACCAAACTCCTCGCGAAAAAGCATCCTCGAGGCGGCAGAAGCAGCGAGCATCGACATGGCCTGGCTTGCCACGTCTCCTGCGTGGGGTCCCGTGCGTCTGACGTAGGTACAGCGGCCTCCTCTTCCGAGACCACCTCGTTGGACCACCCACTCACGTAGCTGCTGCGGCGAGAGGGTCTCCTACCGACGCGACTGCTGCTGCTGTCCACCCCCAAAACCTCCGCCCCCACTAGCCGTGTATCCAGACGCAACTCCCTGACCTCCACCCCAGCTGGCTCCACCACGACTGCTACCCAAGCCGCCTCCGCCACCCAAAGTGCCGCCACCGCCCCCGCCACCCCCACCCCCACCCCCGCCCCCCCACCACCCCGGCCACCACCACCTCCACCGCCCTTACTACCGCCACCACCACCGCCCCTGCCACCGCCATCCCCGCCGCCACCCCCACAACCCTTGCCCTTCTGGCGCCCACCCTTGTTGCGCCTCCCGCTAAGAGCGGACGCAGCACCGGCTACCTCAGCACCGAGGAAGTCAACAGTAGCAGCAGGGGCGACAGAGGGTGCAAGTAGGGAAGGAGCACACCCCTCAAAGAAGGAGGTGCGAGGAGTACCACGGGAAGCAGCTACAGCGTAGGCACTGGTCTTAGCCTCCAAGAGCAGTGACTCAAACGAGGCTAGGGTGAGCTCGCTAGGGTCGAGAGAAAGGAAATGGTCTTGGATGGGGTGAAGGGAGACAGGGAGATAGGATACAAGGAAGTAGAGTGCATTGTACATCGGGGGAGGTTTCTTAGCCAGAAACTCTGGCTTGAGAGCAGCACGGTAGCGAAGGTTACTGGTCCGCAGGTGAGTCATGAGGTCAGCGATAGTGTCGAAGTCTGACAGCTCTGGAAAGAGGTAGCAGGCGACCTAGAGCGGCAGAGGAGGGAGATGAATAACGCTTAACTACAGCGTCATAAAGGTCCTTGGCAGTTTTCACCTAGCGAAAGTGGGTGCGCTGGTCGGGCGGGAGGTGGCTGCGAACTGCAAGCGCGGCAGTGGCGTCGCTTGCTAACCACTGCGTACTAGCTATGCGGTCAGCTTTGTACTTCTGCTGTGCTTCTGTCGACGCAGAAAGAGCAGGCTCAGTCGGAGTGGGAGGGGCTGGGAGGGAGCCTGAGGTGTGCTCAAAAAGAGAGTCGTCGTTGCGGGTAACGCTACGCAGGTACATGTGAAGTCCCTCAAGCCATGACTCGTAATCGACAGGGCTACCCTGGTTGGATGTGTAACAACTCATCTGCCGAATCAATTAGCACCAAAAATGGATGGCGCTCAAGTGTGTGACCTATACCCGGCCGCACCTGGCTACTGGTGAGCCTGTGCGAGTAGGAGGGCGTGGTGAGATGCATCGAAGCGTGCGCGTGAGCGCGAGTGGAGCTCCCGATCGCTGCGGGGTTTGGAATTAGTACCAAATATTCAAATGAGAACTTTGAAAACTAAGGTGGAGAAAGGTTCCATGTGAACAGCAGTTGCACATGGGTTAGTCGATCCTAAGAGATGGGGTAACTCCTTGAGAACGGCGCGGTTCTCCCCGCGCCGCCCATCGAAAGGGAATCGGGTCAAAATTCCCGAATTGGCCTTTGCTGGTCACAATGTAGATCCACAAAATCTTCACAAGTTTCGGCGCCAACGAAATTTCAGCAGAGTTTGCCCTTAGCGAAAGTCACATCCAACCTCCAGAACTCCACTTAGGCACGCCCACAGGCCATGGTGGGTCTAGGAGGGTCTTCACACTTCAGTAGACTCCCCACAAAGTCCTTAATCAGCTCTGATACCACTTGTTAGAGACCAAGGACGAGTCTAGAACGTTTAGGGGCCGAAATAACTCAAACTCGTTGGGCTAGACTTCTGAACAGAAATGTCGACTTGATAAGAAACGTCGTCGACAAAAATTGCACCGTTAGAATTGTCTCAAACTCGAGTATGTTGTAGCCCTTGACCGTGGCTATCTTTCTCAATTTGAATCGTATCCAAAGATGGTCTATAACTCGAGTTATGAATTTCGGCGCACTAGGGAGTATGTTGTTATAGAAGTTTAACTCACTCACAATTGTTCTCACAAATTACACACAAAAGTTAGAGTACCAATAAACCAGGTACGACAGAAGAGACGACGAGAGGAAAGGCCCCAAGAGAGTTCCCAACCAAGAAAACCCCATGCAACACAATTCTCCTCTCTATAGGCACCCCAACTATGATATTTGTCACTTTCCCAACCTCCACAATCCACCTCACCCAAGTTGTCCAGACTTGCCAACCTGGTTTGGTTTCACCCAACCACTTGACAGCATCTACAGTGATGGGGATGAATTTTCCAACCCCAAAAGTCTGTACCCCATATTGAGTCACTCCAACAAATTCCCATAGTCATCGCAACCAAATACGAAAAGCATACGAACTTCGAACGTTCGTAGCTTTCTTGTTCGTGCTACGATTGAAGCGAGACGGAAAGCTCTCGAGTACAGGAGTCACTTCAGGTATCTGCTCAAGCAAAATAACATTTACATATACTCAAAAAATCTCAACGACATCGAATACAAATTCTTGCGCGCATGTACACCACGCATGGAAGATAGTAGATATGATGGGAGGCAGACAGACGTGAATGCATATGTCAGCATCTGGCACATCACACAACACTGTCAGCATCTGGCACATCAGATTGTAGCCCGAGGGGAGGCCACTGATGACATGAGTGACATATGACGCCACCGAGTAGTCGATGCCGGCCATTCGCAGATCGGCCAAAATTCGCCGCGCTCGATTGCAGTACTCGGTCGCCGATTCCTGTTCCTCCATCCAAATGTTGGTCAACTACTTTTTCCAGTTGACTGATGTACAGGTCGCGGTCGCTTTGTATGTGCGCATGATGGTGGTGTTCGCCAGCACCAGGGTTGCAAAAAATGACGGGATAACGATGGGATCAGGAAGGTCAATCTCGCCTTCCTGAGCCCGTTATTTAGGGTTCGTTAACCTCCGTCAGCCTGGTCAGCCCGTAAAAATGCTGCCGAGCCTCTCCTATCGTCCAAACCAGAAACCAAAGTGGGGGCCTGGTGAACGCCCGTATTTCTCGACCAATTCGAACTGCTCGACGGCATATGGAAGCGGGGACGCAACTTCATTCCCAAGCAAAATTCCCTCCCCAAGCTATGCCATCGCCATCCCCCCATTTTCAAAGGACAGCACTGGTACAGTGATTGCATTGCCGTTCAGATGGGAACCTCTGAACGAGCCAATTGTTTGACAAATGGGGTTTCGTATACCCCCTTTTTTCCCCCTCCTGAACACACCTTCGATTAGCCCCCGGCACATGAGTCTGAATTGTGACCGGGGTATACACGGACTGGCGGGGGTTGTATTAGAGCTGTGTTATTTTTATTAGCGTTTTTTACCCAAGGCGAGCATTTTTTGGCCCGTGGGCAGGCTGTGGTCAGTGACGCTAAACTTTCGCGCCATTGGGGGGAAGGTGGGGATGGAGGTTCCCGATGCAGTTGCGTAATTTTCCGTTTCGGTATCAAAAAGTTTCTCAAGTGGCATCACGGCCAGACCTCGGAGGTGGGTTCCGCGGCCATTTCCGAGTGCGGTCGCGATGCCGATGCCATCTTTTTCATTTCAAATTTCGGTGTGCTGGTGAACATCGCCGATGTACTGCCACGCATGGTAGCCAGCATCTACTTGAAGTCTGCACGACTTCAATGCAACTTGCACAAGAGGAGAGGAACACCTCGAAATGACCATGAAGGTTAGTAGATGAGCAGCGCGAAATTCCGCCCAGAGTTCAGAGTCGTCTGCGTCCGGCGCCTCAACATTGCCGTCAACGAACTTCTTCAATCCAGCAGTCTCCAGCTGAGGCTCAATGGATTCATTCCACGTGATCAAGTCGTGCCGACCTTCGAGCGGCTTCGGCACAGAGATCTGTCCGACAAAATTTTTAAATATCCGTACCCCGCCGCGATGCCTCCGTCTCGACCTGCCGATGAAAATTTAAAAAATCCGTACTCCACCCCGTAAAGGAGATTGACGTCGACCATGGATGTTGCCGTTTGAGCTGCTTCTATTTGCAGACAATCGCAACACTTGCGCCTGCACTCCCGCCAATGCTTCCACCACCGATACAAAGCATGAAAAGCATCAGCAATGCCAAAGACTTTTGCAGCTCTGATAAAAGAAATCGTTATCCCTTGTCGAACCCTACTTAAACGTCTTATCTAACACAAGGTTTTTGACAATGTAGAGGTCCCCGATTATGATCAGATTGAAGCCTGGCAGAATTTGGTCAACCGTCGGTCATAAAACCGTCCTGATAAACGCTCGTCTCATAGGTTTGTCTGAAGGAAGGTAAGTAGCGATCACTGTTAGGGAAAAGCTTGCGCACTGAATCTCAGTTTGTACTAATCTACCAGAAAAGTGAGCTAGGGGGTTGTGAAAGGTGAGGTCCGGTCTGCCGTTGAGGACTGCTACGCCACCAACTCGGGTGACCGGGGTTGCAGCTGAGAA
This sequence comes from Closterium sp. Yama58-4, assembly GCA_947470075.1. Lineage (NCBI taxonomy): Eukaryota > Viridiplantae > Streptophyta > Zygnematophyceae > Desmidiales > Closteriaceae > Closterium > Closterium sp. Yama58-4. The sequence continues at coordinate 16,210 of CANIUD010000865.1, read as the reverse complement.
AGATGTGAGATTGAGGGTGGTCCAGTATGGGTAGTCTGCGTATCTAAGAGAATCATGACATCCGTGGCTTTATCACTGTAAGTCCAGTCTGTCGTGCGTTTCCGTTTTGTGTTATCTCCCAGGCCATTGATATTCAGGCCCGCAAAGGATAGGATGTTCCGTATACTTATATAGTCACTGCTTGATCGTCTCTATGCATCCACAGGCAGTTAAAGCAAAGAACAGCAACCACCATTGAGCCAACTGTTACAGGCCATACTCCTTGCGAATCGCATCCAGGCTCGCTTTCTCCATGGTCGCGCGTGTGACGGCACCGAGCTCCTCCTTACCATGAAGGTGGCGAGCAGATGTGATATGCTCTGCAGCAGTGACAAACAGCTTCCCATGAGCCTTCCCCCAACTCAGCTGCATGCAAATCCGGTGGAAATGAGGACGATCGTCGGATCCAGAAGAATCGGACGAACCAGGCGCGTAGCAAGCAGGGGCGCAACTGCGACAGGCGGTCAGAGGGCTAGTGCTGATAAAGAAATATAATAGGAAAGCGCTTGCTGAATGTTCCGCCGCTCCGTTACCATTGATCCTATCCATACGACTCAAACTCAGGCTCCACTTCCCTATGTTTTTCAGTCGCTCTATGATGAAGTCATCATGATACTTATCATATTGCCATCCCCCTTAGAACTGACAGGAAAGCACAAGTTTGCAGAGATAACTACTACAACGGGAGCTAGACCACGGGCTAGGCACGGATGCTCGTGTGATCTCTGCGTTCCTTGTTCCTTAGTCGTTTTCCTAGTGCATACACTGCTTGCTAGTTCACGGGGCAATTTGGCAAGAGTTTCACTAAGAAAGGTTGAAAGCAACGGTAGAATGAAGTTGGCAAGACTAGACTACATCAGAGCTAGCATGCAACCAAGGCTTCTTTCCAGCGCAGCACGGTCGACCGCGTGCCAGCACGACTTGGTCGACCGCGCTCCAGCAGTGCAAAGTTGCGGCTTGCCAATGCTGCAAGTCGACGGCGTGCCAACATCGCAGGTTGACGGCGTGCCAACGTTGCTCCCTCAAGACGGCAGCGCACCCGCTTCGCAGGTGCTCGCAGATGATTGGCGTGCAGTGCCCCGTCACCTGCACAGCGCACACACCAAGTCAATGTCGCGCTGACGACAGCCGCATGGATCATGGAGGTGCGAGCAACCTCCATGATCAAGCCAATGCGGCCCACAGCAATCCCATTTCGCTGCGGAGAAGCCGGAAGCGTGAACGACTGGGTGATGCCCTCCTCACTTTATAAGTAATGAAGGAGACCGGAGGAAAACTCACCTCTACAGTCAGAGTGCAGACGGAGAATTGGGAGACTCGGTGATGCCCTCCACAGTCAAGGGATCAAAACACTATGAACGCCGCCCTTGCTCTGCAAGGGAAACACCGTGGTGCAGCGCGTATAGTCGTCGACGACCAGCAGGAAGCGGCGCTCTCGGTCCGGCCCAGGGACGGGGGCAGGGCCCCACACGTCCATATGCAGGGTCTGCAGAGGAGCCTCTGTCGGAGGGAACGAGGAGGAGTGAGGAGCGGCGCTCTGCCGCCCCTCAACACAGGGAGTGCACGGCAGCGCGAGCGACAGAGGGAGCGGGGGCAGGGACCTCGGAAGGCCCGAGACAAGGAGACGCGAGTGCTTGCGAAGCAGATGCTGCAGGGAGGGGTGACCAAGACGGTGGTGTCAGAGGAGGGACGGGTGCGTGAGCGACCGTTACTGTTGGGTGCAAATTTAAATTGCACGACATCCTGCCGTCTGTTTGTACGAGTATGCGTGTGCGAATGCATTTGGGTGTGAATGGAATGTTCGTGTTTTTGTTTGCTTTCGCAATTTTCGCTTGATGCATTTGCAGGTACTCGCGCAATGTGCGCTTCGGCACGACATTGTACGCGCTATGAACAATGCAAGCAGAAAGGACGAGCTCGCAAAGGAACCCAAGATGGAAGCTTTGCAGTTCGGTTGAGTTGATTGCGCAGATTCAGTTCTATCCAACTCGAAATTGTACTGTTTTGTTTGGTTAACTATAGTGTAGCAGGGAAGGCACTATAGGGGTACAATTTAGGTGAAGGTTGGATGTTGTTTGTCTGTATCTGCATGCTACAAGGCCAGGGGAAACCAGCGGAACCAGCATTTGGCTGGTTGGGCAAAGACAAAACAGGTTCTGTTTTTAGAACCTGAACCTGGTTGTTGTTTTCCCAGGTTGGAAAAACAGAACCAGAGGTTGTTTACCAACCTACCACCTGCTATTTTGTCCAGCCAGGTTGGTTCTGTTGCTTGGAATTATTTGGGATCATCCCTGGTTGTTCCCAGGTTGATTCCCAAGGTCCTTGCTAGCTAGAACTATTTAATCCTTCTCTGTTTGTACCTGAATATAGTCAAATTGATTCAAGCGAATTCCTTCCTCGCTGGAATTTCGTTTCTGCGCTATTCGACGGCGGAATGCTACCCGAGTCAACGCTAGTATGCTAGCACTCCAACGCTAGGCAAACGCTGTCCGAGCCAGAACTTAGTAATGGCAGAACTTTTCGCGAGGCAACTTGGCTCATTTTAAAGCTCTTGGAGCGAGCTTCGATATAGCGAATTCTCAGCTTAATCCGACCGACGGTCTGCACGGCACGCTGCGCGACGTTCAAGGTACTCTTGCTGTTTTGACTAAGTCCTTCTTGATCCCTCTCTCTACAAACTCGGACCCGAGGATAGGGGCTGGTCTTGTATCAGGCACCCAGGGACCCTTGGAGGTGACCCCGAGGAGAGGTTTTAAGTTTGATTAAGTCCTAATAGCTTGAGTTTATTAGGCCCTTACACCAACAGTTACGAGCACGACGCAGCTACCTGACCGGACCCAGCGAAGTGTGTACAGGCCAGACCCAGGCCTCCGAGTCAACGTGACGAGGTGGTCGTCAATTACTGAGTCCGTACAGATCGCCACAAGCTCTCCCTCAGGAGTGGTTGTAGTGACCAACCGATCCTGGAGGACAGCTTGAGTCACCAAGTCCGTAGCGAACGGGGGGAAGTGGAAACCTGTGAGGGAACCGGAGGGGACTGCCGGATAGGGGAGAGCAATGGTACCTCGTGCAACGACTGGGCCAGAGGAGGTGCCGGCCAAGTGTCAGGGACAGGAGTGGTGAGTGGTGTGACTGTGGTGCAGTCGCGGAAAAAGCAACGAGACACGCTCGAGTCTAGCGTGAAGATGAGCAAAGCCTCGGCAGCACTTGTGCTAGCAGACTCATACGAGACTAGAAGCCTATATATCACCAGAGCTAGGCACACCCGAGTAATATTCGCCCTCAACACTAGAAGCAGGAGCAACACACATAGCATGCATGCCAGCAAGGATCTGGTCCCAATCAAAAGCAAATACATCAATTTTTTTTTAGCAATCCTAACCAGTTACGCATCTCGGTCTTCTCACCAAACTCCTCGCGAAAAAGCATCCTCGAGGCGGCAGAAGCAGCGAGCATCGACATGGCCTGGCTTGCCACGTCTCCTGCGTGGGGTCCCGTGCGTCTGACGTAGGTACAGCGGCCTCCTCTTCCGGGACCACCTCGTTGGACCACCCACTCACGTAGCTGCTACGGCGAGAGGGTCTCCTACCGACGCGACTGCTGCTGCTGTCCACCCCCAAAACCTCCGCCCCCACTAGCCGTGTATCCAGACGCAACTCCCTGACCTCCACCCCAGCTGGCTCCACCACGACTGCTACCCAAGCCGCCTCCGCCACCCAAAGTGCCGCCACCGCCCCCGCCCCCCCACCCCCACCCCCGCCACCCCCACCACCCCGGCCACCACCACCTCCACCGCCCTTACTACCGCCACCACCACCGCCCCTGCCACCGCCATCCCCGCCGCCACCCCCACAACCCTTGCCCTTCTGGCGCCCACCCTTGTTGCGCCTCCCGCTAAGAGCGGACGCAGCACCGGCTACCTCAGCACCGAGGAAGTCAACAGTAGCAGCAGGGGCGACAGAGGGTGCAAGTAGGGAAGGAGCACACCCCTCAAAGAAGGAGGTGCGAGGAGTACCACGGGAAGCAGCTACAGCGTAGGCACTGGTCTTAGCCTCCAAGAGAAGTGACTCAAACGAGGCTAGGGTGAGCTCGCTAGGGTCGAGAGAAAGGAAATGGTCTTGGATGGGGTGAAGGGAGACAGGGAGATAGGATACAAGGAAGTAGAGTGCATTGTACATCGGGGGAGGTTTCTTAGCCAGAAACTCTGGCTTGAGAGCAGCACGGTAGCGAAGGTTACTGGTCCGCAGGTGAGTCATGAGGTCAGCGATAGTGTCGAAGTCTGACAGCTCTGGAAAGAGGTAGCAGGCGACCTAGAGCGGCAGAGGAGGGAGATGAATAACGCTTAACTACAGCGTCATAAAGGTCCTTGGCAGTTTTCACCTAGCGAAAGTGGGTGCGCTGGTCGGGCGGGAGGTGGCTGCGAACTGCAAGCGCGGCAGTGGCATCGCTTGCTAACCACTGCGTACTAGCTATGCGGTCAGCTTTGTACTTCTGCTGTGCTTCTGTCGACGCAGAAAGAGCAGGCTCAGTCGGAGTGGGAGGGGCTGGGAGGGAGCCTGAGGTGTGCTCAAAAAGAGAGTCGTCGTTGCGGGTAACGCTACGCAGGTACATGTGAAGTCCCTCAAGCCATGACTCGTAATCGACAGGGCTACCCTGGTTGGATGTGTAACAACTCATCTGCCGAATCAATTAGCCCCAAAAATGGATGGCGCTCAAGTGTGTGACCTATACCCGGCCGCACCCGGCTACTGGTGAGCCGGTGTGTTGGGTGCAAATGCACATTGCACGACATCCTGCCGTCTGTTTGTACGAGTATGCGTGTGCGAATGCATTTGCGTGTGAATGGAATGTTCGTATGTTTGTTTGCTTTCGCATTTTTCGCTTGATGCATTTGCAGGTACTCGCGCAATGTGCGCTTTGGCACAACATTGTATGCGCTATGAACAGTGCAAGCAGAAAGGACGAGCTCGCAAAGGAACCCAAGATGGAAGCTTTGCAGTTCGGTTGAGTTGATTGCGCAGATTCAGTTCTATCCAACTCGAAATTGTACTGTTTTGTTTGGTTAACTATAGTGTAGCAGGGAAGGCACTATAGGGGTACAATTTAGGTGAAGGTTGGATGTTGTTTGTCTGTATCTGCATGCTACAAGGCCAAGGGAAACCAGCGGAACCAGCATTTGGCTGGTTGGGCAAAGACAAAACAGGTTCTGTTTTTAGAACCTGAACCTGGTTGTTGTTTTCCCAGGTTGGAAAAACAGAACCAGAGGTTGTTTACCAACCTACCACCTGCTATTTTGTCCAGCCAGGTTGGTTCTGTTGCTTGGAATTATTTGGGATCATCCCTGGTTGTTCCCAGGTTGATTCCCAAGGTCCTTGCTAGCTAGAACTATTTAATCCTTCTCTGTTTGTACCTGAATATAGTCAAATTGATTCAAGCGAATTCCTTCCTCGCTGGAATTTCGTTTCTGCGCTATTCGACGGCGGAATGCTACCCGAGTCAACGCTAGTATGCTAGCACTCCAACGCTAGGCAAACGCTGTCCGAGCCGTAACTTAGTAATGGCAGAACTTTTCGCGAGGCAACTTGGCTTATTTTAAAGCTCTTGGAGCGAGCTTCGATATAGCGAATTCTCAGCTTAATCCGATCGACGGTCTGCACGGCACGCTGCGCGACGTTCAAGGTACTCTTGCTGTTTTGACTAAGTCCTTCTTGATCCCTCTCTCTACAAACTCGGACCCGATGATAGGGGCTGGTCTTGTACCAGGCACCCAGGGACCCTTGGAGGTGACCCCGAGGAGAGGTTTTAAGTTTGATTAAGTCCTAATAGCTTGAGTTTATTAGGCCCTTACACCAACAAGCTGGTATCAGAGCTGCGTTATAGTGATCCTCGTTATAGGTAGCTATGGCGGGCAACACCTCGGCGGGAGCTGGTGAATCTTCAGCCCAAGATCGTAGCGGCAGCCAAGATTCTGGTCTTTCAGCGCCAAGGGGAGCGCGAACAAACCAGGGCTCGCTTGTCAAGGAGGTGCTGAAGAATTTCACCGTCGAGAAGTTCAATGGTGAGGGCTATGATGATTGGGCCTGGAAAATGCAATTATATTTCCGTCAGATCGGTTTGCTGAAACTAATGATTGGGGAGGAGCCTAGACCGAGTGACCCCACGCTGCAGGAAGATTGGGACGAGCGCTCCTCGGCTGGCTACTATTTGATGTCGCAGAGTTTGGAGCTGAACCAGCGTCACCACGTCATGCACCTGCTGCCGGAGGTTGAATGCGGTCCGAAGGCGTGGACCGTGTTGAAGGAGCTGCACGCCCCGACCTCCGTTGTCGCAACGTTGATGCTGGAGAGGGAGCTGTCCGCGTTGCGCCTGAGCGAGGGAGAGCCGGTGCAACCAGTCCTGGACAAGATGCGCGACCTCTACGCGAAGTTGGCGACCGCGGGAATCACCTACCCGGAGCAGACCAAGTGCTTGAAGATGCTCTCGCTGCTGCCAGAATCGTGGCTTCAATTTACGAGCGGATTGAGCCTGCCGCAGAACCAGAGCTTGTGGACGCTCGAGTGGGTGCGGACGAAGATTCTGGAGGAGGACTTCCGTCGCCGCCAACTGAGGGGTGGAGACGACGGCAGCAGCGGCTACGGGATGCAAGGGAGCCGACGTGGCAGAGGACGTGGCTTCGGTGGTGCTGGACGCAGTGCAAAGAAAGACGACGACTCCAACGACCAACAAGGAGGTACCGGTTGGGGTCGCGGTGCGAAATCTGGACGTGGGGGCAAGTCGGGTGCTGGTGGCAAAATGAAAGGGAGTTGCTGGTATTGTGAGAAGGAAGGGCACCCCTGGTTTTTGTGCTATAAGAAACCCGATGGATGGACCCCCCAGAATCGTCACCAGGATGGCGGCGCGCGGAGGAACCAGAAAAACGGCGCCAACATGGTCGCTGATTCGTCCGACAACAACCCGAAGGGCAACGGCGGTGCGGAGAAGAAGAAGGAGCGCACCGCGGGCCAATTCTTCCATGTGGGAGACAAGGGGGAGCAAGGAGACGCCTCTGCCAAAGTTGGAGCAGAGCTGCACCCCCTAGACTATTGGGTGTTGGACACAGGCGCTGCTTGGACGATGACGCCGCGCAAGGACCTGCTGGACGAAGTACGAGCTGCACCGATCAATGAAGTGTGCTCCGCCTCTGGACACATGTTGAAGGTGGCTGGTGCGGGACGAGCTGCGTTTAAGGGAGCGGATGGCAAGCCGGTGGTGCTGCACGACGTTCTCTTCGTCCCCGACCTGAAGGCCAACCTTATCTCCCTCCGTAAGCTTGGCAAGGCTGGGGTGAACACCAACACGGATGGGGCACGCACTTATAAGGGGAAGCTGGGCAATCGGGTGCTTTGGGATCTGCACGAGAGCAAGGACGTGTACAGATCTATGTGGCAGCTGCCGGCCCTGGCGTGGCATGGTGGGGGGCAGGCTGGAGAGAGGTCTGCATCCCAGGGGGAGTGCAATGCCGTTGGAGGGGTTGGTGTGAAAGTGTCGGCCAGATCTGGGGAGACAGATTGGGCAACGGCACACCGGCGCTTAGGGCATGTGGCAATGCCTTTGCTGAAGCAGCTGGAGAAGGATGGAGCCGTTAAGGGTCTGAAGCTGAACGGACAGCCACCCGATGACAACTGTGAAATCTGTTTGCTTTCAAAGTTCACCCGTTTCCCTTTCCATAGTGTGGCTGGCAGGAGCAAGAAGCCTTTGGAGCTGGTCCACATGGACTTGGTGGGGCCGCTGCCGGTGCAAGGGCACAAGGGGGAGCGGTATTTTCTTACAATTGTGGATGACTGGAGCAGGCTGATGTGGGCGTATCCGCTGAAGCAGAAGGACCACGCCGCCTCCACGATACGGGACGATTGGCTGCCATTCGTGGAGAAGCAGGCGGAGTGTGTAGTGAAGCGGATTAGGACAGACCGGGGTGGTGAGTTCCTTGGAGCTGAAATGACGGCCTGGCTCAAGAAGCAGGGCATCCAGAGAGAGCTGACCACGGCTTATACCCCACAGTCCAATGGTGTAGCAGAACGGGCAAACCGGACCATTCTGGAGACAGCTAGGGCGCTGCTCATAGAATCTGGGCTGAGCAATTCTATGTGGCCTCATGCTGTCCGGCACGCCACTATCGCTAGGAACAGGGTGCTCACCAAGGTTGGGGATGACTCGTGGGTGCCGTTGGAGAGGTGGCTTGGGAGGAAGCCGCCGGTGGACATGCTGAGGGTGTTCGGTTGCATGGCAGTCGCCCACGTCCCCAAGACCTACCGCAGTAAGTTGGGGGCGAGTGCAATCTGGTGTGTGCATTTGGGGCTGGCTGCTGAGAGCAAGGGATGGCTGCTGTGGGAACCATCCAAGGGTGTGTTGTTTGACAGCAGGGATGTGAAATTCATTGAGGGCATGATGTACGGGAGCTGGGAGAAACAGCCGGAGGCAAGGGTGTCCCAGCAGATGGAGCAGATCACCATGCAGCTGGACCTGACTCCTAGTGTGTGGGAGGAGGGAGAGGAGGCAGCTGCTGGAAATGGTGATGGAGAGAAGGTACAGGAGGCATCTGCTGGTGGAGAAAATGGTGTGGAAACTGGCGGCAGCACTAGTGGAGCTGCTGGACCCGAGGGAGGAGAGAAGCAGCAGGGAAAAACTAAGAAGCCGAAGGGTGTCGTTATGAAGGGATGGGAGACACCCGTCTCCAGGCCAGGACGTACCCGTATGGCTACTAAGAAGCTGACTGCAGGAACTGATGCAGCAGAGCAGCAGCTAGGGACCGAAGAGGCATTGCTGATTCTACCTCATGGCTATGACCCGGATGAGGAGGATGAGCCTGCGTACTGTTTTCTTGCCCCTGCACCAGAGGAACCAGCTAGCATGGAAGAGGCATTAGCTGGACCAGATAGGGACAAGTGGCTGGCTTCTAGGGATGCTGAGTACCAGAGTCTGCTGGAGAATAGGACATGGGATCTGGTGGTGCTGCCTGATGGGAAGAAAGCGATACAATGCAAGTGGGTGCTGAGGATCAAGACCGATGACAAGGGGCAGGTCACCATCTACAAGAGTAGGCTGGTGGCGAAGGGGTTTATGCAGAAGGAGAAGCAGGACTTCAACGAAATCTTTGCTCCCACTGCCAAACCCCCTACCCTCCGTGTCTTGTTGGCAGATGCAGCTGTTAGTGGGAAATTCATCATTCAGATGGATATTTCAACGGCATTCCTGAATGGGATTTTAGAGGAGGATGTGTACATGACGCAGCCGCCTGGGTATGAGGATGGTACGGGCAGGGTGTGCAAGCTCAACAAGTCCATCTACGGCTTGAAGCAGGCGCCACGCTGCTGGTACCAGAAGTTGGCAGCTGTTTTAGAGGAGATGGGATTCAGGACCAGCAGCTGTGATGAGAGCCTCTTTCTCAAGGGGAGAGGGGAGAAGCTGGTGCTGTTTCTGGTCTATGTGGACGACATTCTTCTCTTCAGCAGCAGCATGAAGGAGATCCAGAAAGTGCAGCAGCAACTGATGAAAAACTTCAAGTGCAAGAACCTTGGGGAGGTAAAGTACTACCTCGGGATGCACGTGGAGAGGGATCCAGATCACAGGTGGTTGAAGCTGCACCAGGAGAAGTTCATCAAGGAGCTGGGGGAGAAGTATGGGATTGAGAATGAGCGCAAGGTTGCAACTCCCCTGCCAGCAGAATTCAAGCTTGTGAAGGCTGCAGAGGATGAAGGGGTTGAAGCTGAAGAGCAGCAGCAATTTCAGTCCTTGGTGGGCAGCCTCTTGTACGCAGCAGTTCACACGAGGCCCGACATCTCTTTCTCGGTTGGGCAGCTGGCTAGGGTGGTGCAGAATCCATCAGAGGAGCAGGTGGATGCAGCTGAGCATGTGGTGAAGTACCTGAACTCTCACCCAAGCATTGGAGTTCAATACTCCGCATCTGCACAGGTGAAGCAGAAAGGGGTGGAGGTGCTGAAAGAGAAGGGGGAGAGGCTTGGAGAAGGCAAGCTATTTCTCACTTGCTTTACCGATGCTACATGGGCTTCTGAGAAGGAGGATTCCTCATCTGTGGGAGGATACATCTGCGTAGTTGGGGGAGGACCTGTTAGTTGGAGGTCCAAGAAGCAGACGGAGACGGCACTCTCTTCCGTAGAATCAGAGTACATGGCGATGTTCCATGGGGTGAAGGAGGTGATTTGGCTGAGGAGGCTGTTAGAGGAGATTGGCCAGGAGCAGAAAGTTGCTACGCCGCTGTTTTGTGATAGCAAGGGGGCTCTTGGGATGGCCAGGAACGCTGTGCTTCATGGCCTGAACAAGCACATGCGTATCAAGTGGCACTGGCTGCGTAAGGAGGTGAAGAGGGGGACTGTGAATCCAATCTACATCAAGACTCACCAGCAGCCAGCAGACTTTCTCACCAAGAGGCTTGCGGATGAGCCTCATTGGCGTTGTGTGCGCATGAGTGGAATGAGCATGAACTAGCATGGAATGACGGGGATGCAGCCGGCAGGCTGAGGGGGAGTGTGTTGGGTGCAAATGCACATTGCACGACATCCTGCCGTCTGTTTGTACGAGTATGCGTGTGCGAATGCATTTGCGTGTGAATGGAATGTTCGTGTGTTTGTTTGCTTTTGCATTTTTCGCTTGATGCATTTGCAGGTACTCGCGCAATGTGCGCTTTGGCACAACATTGTATGCGCTATGAACAGTGCAAGCAGAAAGGACGAGCTCGCAAAGGAACCCAAGATGGAAGCTTTGCAGTTCGGTTGAGTTGATTGCGCAGATTCAGTTCTATCCAACTCGAAATTGTACTGTTTTGTTTGGTTAACTATAGTGTAGCAGGGAAGGCACTATAGGGGTACAATTTAGGTGAAGGTTGGATGTTGTTTGTCTGTATCTGCATGCTACAAGGCCAGGGGAAACCAGCGGAACCAGCATTTGGCTGGTTGGGCAAAGACAAAACAGGTTCTGTTTTTAGAACCTGAACCTGGTTGTTGTTTTCCCAGGTTGGAAAAACAGAACCAGAGGTTGTTTACCAACCTACCACCTGCTATTTTGTCCAGCCAGGTTGGTTCTGTTGCTTGGAATTATTTGGGATCATTCCTGGTTGTTCCCAGGTTGATTCCCAAGGTCCTTGCTAGCTAGAACTATTTAATCCTTCTCTGTTTGTACCTGAATATAGTCAAATTGATTCAAGCGAATTCCTTCCTCGCTGGAATTTCGTTTCTGCGCTATTCGACGGCGGAATGCTACCCGAGTCAACGCTAGTATGCTAGCACTCCAACGCTAGGCAAACGCTGTCCGAGCCGTAACTTAGTAATGGCAGAACTTTTCGCGAGGCAACTTGGCTTATTTTAAAGCTCTTGGAGCGAGCTTCGATATAGCGAATTCTCAGCTTAATCCGATCGACGGTCTGCACGGCACGCTGCGCGACGTTCAAGGTACTCTTGCTGTTTTGACTAAGTCCTTCTTGATCCCTCTCTCTACAAACTCGGACCCGATGATAGGGGCTGGTCTTGTACCAGGCACCCAGGGACCCTTGGAGGTGACCCCGAGGAGAGGTTTTAAGTTTGATTAAGTCCTAATAGCTTGAGTTTATTAGGCCCTTACACCAACACGGTGCGAGTAGGAGGGCGCGGTGAGATGCATCGAAGCGTGCGCGTGAGCGCGAGTGGAGCTCCCGATCGCTGCGGGGTTTGGAATTAGTACCAAATATTCAAATGAGAGCTTTGAAAACTAAGTTGGAGAAAGGTTCCATGTGAACAGCAGTTGCACATGGGTTAGTCGATCCTAAGAGATGGGGTAACTCCTTGAGAACGGCGCGGTTCTCCCCGCGCCGCCCATCGAAAGGGAATCGGGTCAAAATTCCCGAACTGGCCTTTGCTGGTCACAATGTAGATCCACAAAATCTTCACAAGTTTCGGCGCCAACGAAATTTCAGCAGAGTTTGCCCTTAGCGAAAGTCACATCCAACCTCCAGAACTCCACTTAGGCACGCCCACAGGCCATGGTGGGTCTAGGAGGGTCTTCACACTTCAGTAGACTCCCCACAAAGTCCTTAATCAGCTCTGATACCACTTCTTAGAGACCAAGGACGAGTCTAGAACGTTTAGGGGCCGAAATAACTCAAACTCGTTGGGCTAGACTTCTGAACAGAAATGTCGACTTGATAAGAAACGTCGTCGACAAAAATTGCACCGTTAGAATTGTCTCAAACTCGAGTATGTTGTAGCCCTTGACCGTGGCTATCTTTCTCAATTTGAATCGTATCCAAAGATGGTCTATAACTCGAGTTATGAATTTCTCACAAATTACACACACAAAGTTAGAGTACCAATAAACCAGGTACGACAGAAGAGACGACGAGAGGAAAGGCCCAAGAGAGTTCCCAACCAAAGAAAACCCCATGCCACACAATTCCCCTCTCTATAGGCACCCCAACTTTGACATTTGTCACTTTCCCAACCTCCACAATCCACCTCACCCAAGTTGTCCAGACTTGCCAACCTGGTTTGGTTTCACCCAACCACTTGACAGCATCTACAGTGATGGGGATGAATTTTCCAACCCCAAAAGTCTGTACCCCATATTGAGTCACTCCAACAAATTCCCATAGTCATCGCAACCAAATACGAAAAGCATACGAACTTCAAACGTTCGTAGCTTTCTTGTTCGTGCTCCGATTGAAGCGAGACGGAAAGCTCTCGAGTACAGGAGTCACTTCAGGTATCTGCTCAAGTAAAATAACATTCACATATATTCAAAAAATCTCAACCACATCGAACACAAATTCTTGCGCACATGTACACCACGCATGGAAGATAGTAGAATATGATGGGAGGCAGACAGACGTGAATGCATATGTCAGCATCTGGCACATCACACAACACTGTCAGCATCTGGCACATCAGATTGTAGCCCGAGGGGAGGCCACTGATGACATGAGTGACATATGACGCCACCGAGTAGTCGATGCCGGCCATTCGCAGATCGGCCAAAATTCGCCGCGCTCGATTGCAGTACTCGGTCGCCGATTCCTGTTCCTCCATCCAAATGTTGGTCAACTACTTTTTCCAGTTGACTGATGTAGAGGTCGCGGTCGCTTTGTATGTGCGCATGATGGTGGTGTTCGCCAGCACCAGGGTTGCAAAAAATGACGGGATAACGATGGGATCAGGAAGGTCAATCTCGCCTTCCTGAGCCCGTTATTTAGGGTTCGTTAACCTCCGTCAGCCTGGTCAGCCCGTAAAAATGCTGCCGAGCCTCTCCTATCGTCCAAACCAGAAACCAAAGTGGGGGCCTGGTGAACGCCCGTATTTCTCGACCAATTCGAACTGCTCGACGGCATATGGAAGCGGGGACGCAACTTCATTCCCAAGCAAATTCCCTCCCAAGCTATGCCATCGCCATCCCCCCATTTTCAAAGGACAGCACTGGTACAGTGATTGCATTGCCGTTCAGATGGGAACCTCTGAACGAGCCAATTGTTTGACAAATGGGGTTTCGTATACCACCTTTTTTCCCCCTCCTGAACACACCTTCGATTAGCCCCCGGCACATGAGTCTGAATTGTGACCGGGGTATACACGGACTGGCGGGGGTTGTATTAGAGCTGTGTTATTTTTATTAGCGTTTTTTACCCAAGGCGAGCATTTTTTGGCCCGTGGGCAGGCTGTGGTCAGTGACGCTAAACTTTCGCGCCATTGGGGGGAAGGTGGGGATGGAGGTTCCCGATGCAGTTGCGTACTTTTCCGTTTCGGTATCAAAAAGTTTCTCAAGTGGCATCACGGCCAGACCTCGGAGGTGGGTTCCGCGGCCATTTCCGAGTGCGGTCGCGATGCCGATGCCATCTTTTTCATTTCAAATTTCGGTGTGCTGGTGAACATCGCCGATGTACTGCCACGCGTGGTAGCCAGCATCTACTTGAAGTCTGCACGACTTCAATGCAACTTGCACAAGAGGAGAGGAACACCTCGAAATGACCATGAAGGTTAGTAGATGAGCAGCGCGAAATTCCGCCCAGAGTTCAGAGTCGTCTGCGTCCGGCGCCTCAACATTGCCGTCAACGAACTTCTTCAATCCGGCAGTCTCCAGCTGAGGCTCAATGGATTCATTCCACGTGATCAAGTCGTGTCGATCTTCGAGCGGCTTCGGCACAGAGATCCGTCCGACAAAATTTTTAAATATCCGTACCCCGCCGCGATGCCTCCGTCTCGACCTGCCGATGAAAATTTAAAAAATCCGTACTCCACCCCGTAAAGGAGATTGACGTCGACCATGGATGTTGCCGTTTGAGCTGCTTCTATTTGCAGACAATCGCAACACTTGCGCCTGCACTCCCGCCAATGCTTCCACCACCGATACAAAGCATGAAAGCATCAGCAATGCCAAAGACTTTTGCAGCTCTGATAAAAGAAATCGTTATCCCTTGTCGAACCCTACTTAAACGTCTTATCTAACACAAGGTTTTTGACAATGTAGAGGTCCCCGATTATGATCAGATTGAAGCCTGGCAGAATTTGGTCAACCGTCGGTCATAAAACCGTCCTGATAAACGCTCGTCTCATAGGTTTGTCTGAAGGAAGGTAAGTAGCGATCACTGTTAGGGAAAAGCTTGCGCACTGAATCTCAGTTGTACTAATCTACCAGAAAAGTGAGCTAGGGGGTTGTGAAAGGTGAGGTCCGGTCTGCCGTTGAGGACTGCTACGCACCAGCTCGGGTGACCGGGGTTGCAGCTGAGAAAGATGTGAGATTGAGGGTGGTCCAGTATGGGTAGTCTGCGTATCTAAGAGAATCATGACATCCGTGGCTTTATCACTGTAAGTCCAGTCTGTCGTGCGTTTCCGTTTTGTGTTATCTCCCAGGCCATTGATATCAGGCCCGCAAAGGATAGGATGTTCCGTATACTTATATAGTCACTGCTTGATCGTCTCTATGCATCCACAGGCAGTTAAAGCAAAGACAGCAAACACCATTGAGCCAACTGTTACAGGCCATACTCCTTGCGAATCGCATCCAGGCTC
This sequence comes from Closterium sp. Yama58-4, assembly GCA_947470075.1. Taxonomy (NCBI): domain Eukaryota; kingdom Viridiplantae; phylum Streptophyta; class Zygnematophyceae; order Desmidiales; family Closteriaceae; genus Closterium; species Closterium sp. Yama58-4. The sequence continues at coordinate 1,148 of CANIUD010000865.1, read as the reverse complement.
GCTTTCTCCATGGTCGCGCGTGTGACGGCACCGAGCTCCTCCTTACCATGAAGGTGGCGAGCAGATGTGATATGCTCTGCAGCAGTGACAAACAGCTTCCCATGAGCCTTCCCCCAACTCAGCTGCATGCAAATCCGGTGGAAATGAGGACGATCGTCGGATCCAGAAGAATCGGACGAACCAGGCGCGTAGCAAGCAGGGGCGCAACTGCGACAGGCGGTCAGAGGGCTAGTGCTGATAAAGAATATAATAGGAAAGTGCTTGCTGAATGTTCCGCCGCTCCGTTACCATTGATCCTATCCATACGACTCAAACTCAGGCTCCACTTCCCTATGTTTTTCAGTCGCTCTATGATGAAGTCATCATGATACTTATCATATTGCCATCCCCTTAGAACTGACAGGAAAGCACAAGTTTGCAGAGATAACTACTACAACGGGAGCTAGACCACGGGCTAGGCACGGATGCTCGTGTGATCTCTGCGTTCCTTGTTCCTTAGTCGTTTTCCTAGTGCATACACTGCTTGCTAGGTTACGGGGCAATTTGGCAAGAGTTTCACTAAGAAAGGTTGAAGCAACGGTAGAATGAAGTTGGCAAGACTAGACTACATCAGAGCTAGCATGCAACCAAGGCTTCTTTCCAGCGCAGCACGGTCGACCGCGTGCCAGCACGACTTGGTCGACCGCGCTCCAGCAGTGCAAAGTTGCGGCTTGCCAATGCTGCAAGTCGACGGCGTGCCAACATCGCAGGTTGACGGCGTGCCAACGTTGCTCCCTCAAGACGGCAGCATCACACCCGCTTCGCAGGTGCTCGCAGATGATTGGCGTGCAGTGCCGCCGTCACCTGCACCGCGCACACACCAAGTCAATGTCGCGCTGACGACAGCTTCTGATCAGCCACGCGACCTTGGGATACCCACTACCGAGGTCGTTCTCGCCAACATTGCCTGGGCAACCTGCGGAGATAACTCTAGTAACGGGAGCTAGACTACGGGCTAGGCACGGGTGCTCGTGTGATCTCTGCGTTCTCAGTTCCTTAGTCGTTTTCCTAGTGCACACACTGCTTGCTAGTTCACAAGGCAATTTGGCAAGAGTTTCACTAGAGAAAGTTGACAACAATGATACAAAGAAGTTGACAAGGCAAGACTA